>PYAF01005280.1:32873-42919 GCA_007407185.1 Glycine tomentella | reverse complement strand
CACACAGAGCCACAATCCAAAATCATCAGAATCAAAAACTGAAAGCTATTCCTTCATCTATTCATCGTCCTAAACAAGTTTCTCTACAGGACCCTGGGCTAATTCTAGCCCCAGCTCAAGTGGGTCACTATTCATGAAACCCCTCAGATTCAAAATTAAACGGTGAAACTTGTGTTTCTTACCTCAGTGGCGACTCCAATAGCCTCAGAACAGCCTCTTCTAGCTTCTATGTTCTAATCACGCTGTGGTTCTGCGCCAAGCTCAAGTTCTCTGAGCTTTTCCTCTGAGGTTCCTCTTCTCACCTTGAAATGGGGTTTTCAGGGAAAAGGATAAAGGATTTAGCTTTCTGATCGGTTCAATCGCAGTTATATGTCGTGGGTAAGAGTTTAGGCTAGAGTCTAAGGTCCTAGGAAGCTCGGAAACTCCTCTAATGGAGGTTTGGACGAAGGAGGAAGAAGAAGGGAAAGAAATGCCATGTTTTCTCGAAGGTTTGGGCCTTTTATAGGCCCCTGCGCGACTCCCACGCCCCAAGCGTGGGCTAGCAGACCAAAATCCATTTCTGGGCCACTTCCCACGCCCCAGGCGTGGACTCCACGCCTCAAGCGTGGACCTCCCACGCCCCAAGCGTGGGACTCCAGAGGAAATTGGTTTTCTGAGCTGTTTCCCACGCCCCAGGCGTGGACCCCCACGCCCCAAGCGTGGAACCTCAGAAAAGCCAAAAACAAAGCTTTAAACGCATGGTTATAACACAGATCACTTGAAGAAGGTGCTAGAGCACTTCTAAATGAGACAAATTTACCAAAATATTTTTGGGCTGATGCTGTAAACACTGTTTATTATACTTTAAATAGATTACTCATAAGACCTATCTTGAAGAAAACCCTTTATGAGTTATATAAAGGAAGAAAGCCCAATGTTTTTCACTTAAGAACTTTTGGCTGCAAATGCTTTGTTTTAAATAATGGAAAGGAATCACTAGAAAAGTTTGATGCAAAGGCTGATGAAGCCATATTTCTTGGATATTCATTACAAAGCAAGGCATATAGAGTTTTCAACAAGAGAACTATGTGCATAGAAGAATCTGTCCATGTAATTTGTGATGAATCTAACCCCTCAAAAGAGGAAAAAGCTTGTGATGAAGATGCAGGTCAAATAGAACAGAACATTCAACTTGAGAAGATGTCAATCAATGAGAAAAATGAATCTAGTGCTGAAGAAGGTCCATCAACTCCAAGTCAAAGGCCTAAAGAGTGGAGAACCAAAAGAGATATTTCACTAGATAACATCATTAGTGAAGTATCAAAGGGAGTCTCTACTAGATCTTCTCTTAGAAATTTATGTTGTGACATGGCCTTTGTATCTCAAATTGAACCAAAAGATATCAATCATGTCTTGAATGATGAACATTGGATGCATGCCATGCATGATGAGCTCAATCAGTTTAAGAGGAATGAAGTTTAGGAACTTGTTCCTAGACCTTCATCTCTTAAACCCATTGGCACAAAATGAGTTTTTAGAAATAACCTTGATGAGAGTGGAATCATAGTCAGGAATAAAGCTAGATTGGTGGCTAAAGGCTACAACCAAGAAGAAGGCATAGACTATGAAGAAACTTTTGCTCCAGTTGCAAGATCGGAAGCAATCAGGTTATTACTTGCATATGCATGTCTCATGGATTTCAAACTTTTTCAAATGGATGTTAAAAGTGCTTTTTTGAATGGATACATTGAGGTGGACATATATGTTGAACAACCTCCTGGTTTTACTGATTTCAAACATCCAAACTATGTTTACAGACTTAAAAAGGCACTTTATGGTTTGAAACAAGCTCCTAGACAATAGTATGAAAGGTTAAGCAAATTTCTGCTTGAACAATCTTTCACAAGGGACAATGTTGATAAAACCTTGTTTATCAAAAGGCAGGGCAATGATTTCTTATTGGTTCAAATTTATGTTGATGATATTATTTTTGGTTCAACTAATCAAAAACTTTGTAAAGAATTTTCTGCAGCTATGCAAAATGAATTTGAGATGTCTTTGATGGGAGAGTTAACATTCTTTCTAGGACTTCAAGTTAAACAAACGAAGAATGAAACTTTTCTCAGTCAATCCAAGTATTGCCTTGAAGTGATCAAGAAGTTTGAAATGGAGAAAAGCAAAGATGCTGCAACTCCTATGGCAACTTCAACTTATCTTGACTCAGTTGAAAAAGGAAAGAAAGTGGATGAATCCAAGTATAGAGGAATGATTGGCTCATTACTTTACTTGATAACTAGTAGACCGAATATCATGCTAAGTGTTTGCTTGTGTGCAAGATACCAAGCAAATCCAAAAGAGTCTCACCTTACAGCAGTCAAGAGGATCATCAAATATCTTAAGGCAACACCTAAAGTTGGGCTTTGGTATCCTAAAGGTGCATCTATAAACATTATTGGCTATTCTAATTCTGATTTTGCAGGATGTAAACTTGATAGGAAAAGCACTAGTGGAACTTGTCACCTCCTTGGAAGCTCACTTATTTCATGGCATTGCAAGAAACAAGCTTGTGTAGCTTTATCAACTGCAGAAGCTGAGTATATTTCAACTGGTAGTTGTTGTGCACAAAGTCTATGGCTCAAGCAACAATTGCAAGACTATGGAGTTGATCTAAAGGAGATACCATTACTTTGTGATAACACAAGTGCTATAAATATTTCAAAGAATCCTGTTATGCACTCAAGGACCAAACATATTGAGATTAGACATCATTTTATAAGAGATCATGTGCAGAAAAGTAATATCAAGGTAGAATTCATTGATACACATCATCAACTTGCTGATATATTTACTAAGCCTTTGCCTAAAGATAGATTTTATACTCTTAGAACATGCTAGGAATCCTTGATGAAAATAACATTAACTAGCTTGTTTGTTACATAATTCGTGTTATATATTGAAAGCCTTTTGCCATTTTATTGATAATATGTATGAAAAGCTGAACCTTGTTGCAGAATGCTCTATTTTTTTATATGACTGAAATAATCGATTACACTACTATTAATCGATTAAAATCATTAAAAACTACATTCTATATGAAATTTAAGCTCAAGTAATTGATTAGGCTTGACTTGTAATTGATTATTATTCAATAATTCAGAAATGGTCCCTTACGAAAATAATCGATTACCTATCGGGATAATCGATTACCATGCTTAAAATTCAGGTTATCACTGACTGTGTCACTGCAATAATCGATTACCACTACTTCGTAATCGATTACACTCAAGCTTTAAAATATTTGTCTGTCTGAAATAATCGATTACCACTCGGGATAATCGATTAAAAAGGCTCTGATCCATGGCTGGACTGCTATCTTGATGTATATAATCGATTAATGAGTCATATAATCGATAGCAAATCATCTTCAACCTCTGGAAATCTCAAATGTAATTGATTACCTTACGGATTAATCGATTACATAGTGTAAATTTTGTAACCTACTGATCCGAAATAATCGATTACTTAAGGTTTTAATCGATTATTCAAGTTGTTATTTGAATTCTGACAGTTTTCTGGGTTTTTGTAACTGCCCTATCCTGTGTATTTAGCGCCTAAACCATCATTAACTTGCATTAATTGTCTATAACATCTATATTTTTGAAAAATCTGAACGTTTTGGTGCACAATCCTTGCCTATAAATAGTGACTTTGTGTTAATCTTTACCTTTGCACCAAAATCCATTCTCTCTTGTTCTCATTTCTGTCTAAAACTGAGTCTTTCCACCCTTCTGTATTTTCCTTGTCTTGTCCATCATGTCTGCACCCAAAAGAGTTAGGACTAGAAAGCGTAAGGTAGGAGAATCCTCTTCTAATCCTCAACCTCAACCCCCACCAGATCGTCTAAGCCTTTGGTTTACCAAAGAATCTGACAAAATGAATTACTTACAATTCAATGCCACAAAACCCATAAGCTCACCCAAATACATAAGCCTTGATTGGTTTATTAAGGAAGGATTTGTCTTTCCTACACTTCTAGAAACACAAGGTCTGAGAAGGTTTGTGGAAATGAAGGGTACTTACTACCCTGATCTTGTAAGAGTCTTTTACACTTGTGGAAAAGGCTCTATGGATGGTTACTTTAAATCCACTGTGAAAGGGGTTGAAATGGTTATAACCCCTGAGTTTTGGGAAATAATTGCCGGGATAGTCAATGATGGGGAGAGGAAGTTTGAGGAAACCCCTGAGGGCTACAGGAAATTGGGTAGTTATAAGGAATCCCTTACTGACCCAAACCAGCCCATTAGAAACAGATTAAGCACTGGTCCTATGGCACCAGAGAATAGACTCCTTCACTACCTGATTACCTATGTCTTGACCCCAAGGGCAACAAACCATGCCCAAGCTACTGATGAGGACCTACAATTGATGTATGGTCTCACAAATGCCATTCCTATGAACTGGGTCATTATCTTCCAAGAGATAATGCTGAAGGCAAAGAGACTTGTCAACTATCCTATTCCCTATCCTGTTCTCATCTCTAGATTCATCGATCACTTTCAAATTGATGTTTCTAATGAAGTGGTGGACAACACCAACTCCTCCAACAACCTTATTCAGGAAAAGCATCTGACAAAGCTTGGTTTACACAAGACTCCTAAAGGCTAGATGATGGGTGGACAGATCAACAGGTGCCTCAACAATAGGAACCTTTTGTTGCTGATAGTGAGGATCTTGTGGCAGATTCTGCAAGTAAGGGAGATACATCTCAACAGCCCTTTCACTCTCAGTTTGAATCACTCATGCTAGCCAAAATGGATGGGCTTCTGCAAATGCATCATGATTTCAGAGCAGAAACTCAGGGCTCATTCAGGGAAACCAATGCCAGGCTAGATGATATTGAAGCCACCCTTAGGATGGATGATTCTGAAGACTTTTAGAGTCTTAGTTATCTTTGCTTATTTGTACTCTGTTTTTTTTTCCAGTTTTTTAAGCTTTGTTATGTACTCCTTATCCCACTGATTAATGCAAAATTATGTTTCTGTTTACTTTTATCCGTTGTGCCTTGCAATTTTTGTCTTTAAAAAGCCAAATAGGGGGAGAAAAATTGAAATTAAGAATGCTCTGCATATGTCTCTGTTTGCCCCTGTTTTTTGTGCGTTTTTTGAACTGCATAATTTGCAAAAGTTAGGGGGAGTTAATGGCTCAAATTGGTTGCATTGAACAATTATATGTTGTGAATGAATGCTAAGTTCAAAATAGATGCTTTTAACACATGTTCTTGCAAAGGATTTGAATTTTTCAGGTGTTGAAAAAGCTCATAAAAATTATATGAAGACTCCTTAATTTAATCACAAGACCCAATGCTATTCAATTTCAAATTTGGCATGTTTAAAGCCAAAAAGGGGGAGATTGTTGATTTGAGGGGGAGTTGCTTGAAGCACAAAGAACATTGACTCAAGAAAGGATTGTTTTGACCTTTCAACATGCCCTTGAAGCATTGAAGAAAAGCTTGTGCTCAAATGTAAAAGGAAGGAAGTTTTCTGATGATCCAATCATTGCATTCATATCATTCATAAGTTTGAGAATTAAATCACAAGACATTGGTAAATTGTTTTAAGTTTTTGAAATAAACTAAGTATTTTTGGAAAAAAAGCATTTCACTGGTTTAATCGATTATAATGGGCAAAGAATCAATTATTTTGTTCTTGATGTTTTCTGGAAATTTTTCAAGAACAGTTTAATCAATTACGTTATCAGAATAATCGATTATTTTGTCTTTGATCACATATAATCTGCCTTAGTGACTCTTTTAATCGATTACCACCAAGTTGTAATCGATTACATAAGCTAAATAGAAAATACCATATCTCTGGTTTAATCGATTACCAATTATTGTAATCGATTACGTAGTTCAAACATATTTTTCATATTGCCGGATTTAATCGATTACCAATTATTGTAATCGATTGCGTAGTTCAAACATATTTTTCATAGTGCCAGATTTAATCGATTACTAATTATTATAATCGATTACGTAGTTCAAACATATTTTTCATCATGCCAGATTTAATCGATTACGCGTTGGAATAATCGATTAAATTGTTCGTAATAGTTACTCAGAATCATTATGAACGGTTTAATCGATTACAGGAGCGTATGTAATCGATTATAAGTGCTAAATAATCGATTACAGGAGCGCTTTTAATCGATTACAGACGGTTACAAATATCACTATAAATAGAATCCATGCTTAGCTGATTTCCTAACCTGAGTAATTCGTATTATGAGCATTCTAAGGCTTTCTAAACATTCTCTAAGTGATATTTCTGGGTTCATTGAGTTCTTGCTTCCATAAAACTCTTATGGGTCTTTAAGGGATGAGTGAAGCAAGATTTTCTCTTTTCAAAGCTTAAGGAAAGTTATGTTCTGAGTTTGTTTTCTGCATTCAACCTGGTGAAATCATTCTTATGAATATCATTCTTCGGATCATCAGGTGACCTCTTTCTTTATTCTTTGAAGTTGTAATTCTCTTTTGAATTTTGTGTTGGTTTGTCTATTGTAAATGAGTTTCTTACTTGTAATCTAGACATAATGTTTCTCTAGGTGGTTTGCTGAGTAGTGTTCTCAGTTGGGTTGGTCTCTAAGAATCTAATAGTGTTTTAGATTTCTGAACTTTGTCTAGGGTTGATAAAGAGAGGCTTGTAATAACTTGTAAGAATTGAAATTTACAATAGTGGTACTCTACTCTAGTGTTGAGTAGAAGAAAACTGGATGTAGCTTCATAGTGTTTAAAGTGAACCGGTATAATTCTCTGTGTGTTGTTTTTATTCTGCATATTTGGTTGAATTTATCTTTCTTGCTTGTGATTTCTTGTTATCTATCAAATTCTTGAAGTATTACATTTCTTGGATTGAAGTTTGAATAAAGGTTCTTCGTTACAAAAGTGATAAAGATCCTAAAAGGGAAAAACTCTTATTTTGATCAAGAAAATTTTTAAATTACCAAGTCTAACCAATTCACCCCCCCTCTTGGTTAAGTGTGAAGTGTTCCCATATTTTACAACCAGAACCTTGCTGCTGCATCTGGTTGACAGTTGTAGCTAACCGTGCAATCTGAGTCTGCAGGTCCTGAATGGTGGCACTGACATTTTGTTGAAACTGGAGATTGCTGGTTTCCATTTGCTTCATCAAATCTTCCAAGGAAGGTCCAGAACTGGCCTGCACAGGTTGTGAAGGTGTAGGTGCAGGTGTAGGTTGCTGGAACTATGGCTGTTGTGTAAAAGGAGGAGGTTGGTATTTGGTGGTGGCAGGCTGGAAGGGTTGCTGTGGAGGTCTAAAGGGCTGTTGTTGTTGTGGACCAGGACCATACCTCAAATTTGGATGATCTCTCCAACCAAGATTATAAGTGTTGGAGTAAGGATTATACTGTTGTTGAGGTCTGAATGACTGGCCAGGTTGCATGGCAGAAACTTCAGCAGGTTGTTCTGTCTCTTAGAGAGTAGGGCATGCATCTGTGGGATGATCAGGCGCACAACAAATACCACAGAGCCTTGGTTGATTGGCTTCCATCACATTCTGTTGTTGCCCAATAGCAAGCTGCCTCACAAGGGATGTCAACTCTGTCAATTTTTCTCCAATCTCTGGTTATCAGCAACCATAGAAACAAAGGCTTCATTTGTTGCCATCACCTTGGATGTTGCAACTCTAGCACCAAATTGATGATAGTTGGTTGCCATGTTAGAAATCAACTGCCTTACAGCAAGAGGGGTCTTGTCCATCAGAGCGCCTCCACTAGCTGCATCTATCATACTCCTATCCATCAACATCAATCCTTCATAAAAATACTGAATCGGTAATTGCTCACTGATTTGATGGTGAGGACAGGTAGCACACAGCTTGTTGAATATCTCCCAATACTCATACAAAGACTCTCCAGGGAACTGCCTTATGCCACAAATTTCCTTCTGGATGGATGCTGTTCTAGAGGCAGGGAAGAATTTCTCCAAGAATCTTCTCTTCATGTTTGTCCAAGTGGTGATAGGATCTGGTTGAAGGTATAACCAATCCTTAGCAACACCATCCAAAGAGAAAGGAAATGCTTTCATCTTGACATAATCCTCATGAACGTCATGTGGTCGCATGGTGGAACACACCACATGAAACTCCTTAAGGTGTTTATGTGGATCTTCACCAGCAAGTCCATGAAACTTAGAAGGCAAATGGATCAGGCCAGATTTCAGCTCATAACTGACCTCAGTCTCAGGGTATTGAATACACCAAGGTTGGTAAACAACATCAGGTGTAGCTAACTCCTTAAGAGTTAGGTTGTTATCAGCCATTATATCAGGATGTGTAGAAGTAGAAGGATCAGAAGTAAATTCAGAATCAAAGTCAAAAGACACTACACTACTGTCTAAAACTACACTATCAAAGTCATCTAACCTAAGGTTATCTCTGTTTAATATGTGAAATGTCCTATCTATCTCAGGATCATATGAATGTAAGTCATTTGATGTGGACCTAGTCATGCACAGTTCAGCTCATAAAGAACAATAAACACAAACAGCACAAAAATATCAAACAGCTATCCTACCAGGACACCACTAACTATATATGCTGAAATGAAATAGAAATTGGAAAATTTCCCTAAAAACTTTTGAAAAAAATCTAAAAAAATAACAGTGAATGTCTAAAAACCATGATTGATTTTTGTGATTTTTTTGGTGACTTTTAAAAATCATGAAATTAGAAAATCGCTTAAAAAATGGCCTAAACGATGGAATTTGGCGATTTGGACCCCTGGTGAACGTGTTACTCCATAGTAATTTAACTTGATGTACGAATTTTCTACACCTTTTGGTAAAATTTCAGCCAATTCTGAGGTAGTTTGCTGTGAAATTACCAGAATGCCCCTACGTCAATTGTAAAAACCGGTCCAAAACTCCTATTTAGAGTTCGAATTTGCCAATTTGAACCCACACCCAACCCCTAAAGGGGATGATTTTGTTTAAAATGGGGAATAAACCCTGGGAAATAAATCACAACTCAAACTGCACAAGTTGGAAAAATTTTGGGATAGCAAAATGACACTACAAAAACAACTACACTACACTACTTTCTCCCTACTACTACTCTGTTTTTTTTTTGCTCTGTTTTTTCTCTGTTTTCTCTGTTTTTTGACAGCACACATAAACTACATCATCTATACTTCATAATGCACAACAACAACAATGCAAATATGTGACAAAGTGCAATTGTGCAACAGAATGTCAATATGCAGTGTGTAATTTAAACATATGATTAAGCCTGAATTAAGCACGTGTTAAGCTTAGGATTAAGCTTATAATGGAGAAAATATAATTAGGCCTTGGAATCCCTTGAAAGGAGGCTTAAACGCTTGAGAAAGAGTTGAAATAGGCTGTTCTGGCCTACGGCGGGACCCGCGTGAAGTGCGGCGCGACCCGCGCCAGATGTATAAAATGTGCCTATGCTGTCTGCCATCCAGCGCTAGTAGCGTGAGTACGGCGCTAGTAGCGTGGGAAGGGCTCTAGAAATGACATTTTCTTTCTGCCAGCCCACGCCAGTAGCGTGGGAGTCCACGCTGGTAGCGCCACAGATGCTGGAGGTTGGCGCGACTAGCGCCATAATGGCGTGGGTAGCACCGTAAGTGCTCCAGAAAGTCTGTTTTTCTCTGGAACTTGGCGCGGGTAGCGCCATATATGGCGCGACTAGCGTGGGAACGTCGGCAGAACCAGAATTTAAAGGCCATTTTACGAGATTTTGGCCCAAAAGCATGGTTTCTTCTTCCCTCAGCCTCCCACCTCCATTGATGGCTTGCCAAGCTTCCTAGGATCTCATTAGATGACCATAACACTTCCCTGATGACCTTTGATTGTGAGAGAAACTTTCAGAAAGCTATAATCCTTCATCCTTTCGTTTTAAACCCCATTTGAGTGAGAGTTTGGATTCTCAAGTGAGAAATCTTCTGAGAACTTGAGAATAGGCGAGACCAGGGCAGGAGACAGGCACCAGTGCTTGGGGAAAGCAGTTCTGAGGTCTCCTGGATCG
>PYAF01005280.1:0-21893 GCA_007407185.1 Glycine tomentella | reverse complement strand
AATTTAATTCAAGTTATTCATCCAATAATCAATTGTTAATATTAAAATCAAGTTACTTAATCAAATAACCATTCAAGTTCTTTGAGACATTTCAACAAACACCTAATCTACAAAGCTTAATGAAATCAAACAAGAATAAATATTCAAACCTAGCTCATCATAAACTTCCCATACCTTATTTTCCTAAGCTTTTGGACAGTCCCTTTCTCCTAATGATTTGTGGACAGCTTGTTTCCTTTGTAATCGAATGATTCTTTCTCCTAGATTTCTAGTGCTATACGTGAGAATGGAAGGGTGATTGATCTTGGATTTGTTCTATGTAAATGGTAGGATTTTAAGAAATGAAATGGAAAGGCTTTGGACAATGTTTTGGCACGGCTGAATCCCTTTTGGACAGCCCCTCATTTCAGTTTCTCCCCCCTTTTTATAGTGTATTTTAGCTTGATCTTTTCCTACAAAAATCTAGGCTTCCTTTCTACTTGTTTCCATTTCATTGGCCATCCAATTCTTAGCTTCCAAGTGTCTTGATTCATGAAAACTCCATACTCTTCCTTGGCTGTCTTGTTTTGCATGTATGCTAGGCAATTTGGAGTGCAATCCATGTGGTTGCTTTAAGCTTAGGTGTTGTAGATTTTTGTTGCATCAAAGTCATGATTGTTTTGCTTTTAGTTGGATTCTTTTTATTGGCTATCAATTCCTTACCCTACAAGTGTCTTGATTCATGAGATTTCTACACTTTTCTCTTGTTTTCTTGTGTTACACGTGGACTAGCTAGGCTAAGATGTATTCCATTTGTTTTATTCCATTTGTTTTCCTTCTCATTTGTGGAATAGCTTAGGCTTAGTCATATAAACCTCTGCCCAAAACCCGTGTTATAGAAATATTCATTCTGAATTTGTTAACCGTTGAATCTTCTTAAAATTTTAAGGGTATATTCCTATCTTACATATCTAAGTTTTGACCGTTGGGATCGTGTAAATAATTTCCCTAGCTATCCACGTATTTTGCCAAAGGAGACAACATAAAATTTACTTCAAATATCTTTTTAAGCATTAATTACTTTCTTTACACATGGACGAATGGAAATGGCTAGGCTTCTTAACTCTCCATGTGTCCATTCTTGAATGTTCCTAAGGCTTTTGTCCCTTGATTGTGTATCACACGGCCAAGGCTTGATCTTAGATAACCAAATCAACAATTTTTCCTTTTATTACATGTAATAACAAAATTCTAAGTTCTTATTGGTCCAATTTGCTTTTATTTAGTAAAATTACTAAACTAACTCATTAAGGATCCTATTCCTCCCATAAACAATTTTTCCTTTTATTACATGTAATAACAAAATTCTAAGTTCTTATTGGTCCAACATGCCGCAGATACTGACAAAGACTTGTCTTCTCATTTCTTGAAAAAGTACGACAAGATGACGACAAGTATATTTTCTTATCATCTGACCTTGGATGTAACTGGTGACATATAGCCAAGTTAACTAGATCTTAACAAGTATTCAAACCATCCTTTGTCTTTCCTTGAATGTTAGAAAGCGTGCCGATGACACTATCACACACATTTTTCTCTAGTATGGAAGAACAAAGATTATCGACCTCTTTTTCCATATGCAAGTTTTACTTGTCAACTTCTTTTGGGTCTTTCCAAATATGGTATTGATGTCCTCAACCCACTCAAAAATCTGCTGACCAGTTAAGGGTATCGACATAATTTCACGCTCCTAACTTCCATTAAAAGCTTTTTGCAATCATCGGTAAGGGTGATAAGGATTGAGAAAATGTCGATGCCAAGTGTACACTATTTTTCTTGCATGTTTCAGTTGTACCTAGCTTGTGTCTTTTTACAGATATGGCATGCACGAAGGCCCTTAACATTATATCCACTAAAATTGCCATATTCTGGAAAGTCATTAATGGTACAAAATAGCACTGCACACAATCCCCTTATCCCACAAACCCCTCATTTCGATTTCCATCAAACACGTTAACCCCCTCATCCCACCACTTTCTCAAGTCTTCAATCAAGGGACTTAGATAAATACCAATGTCATTTCCTGGCTGTCTTGGATGTGATATCATCATAGATAACATCATGTATTTTCGCCTCATTCAAAACTGTATCATCCTCAAAATTTTATTAAGCACTTGTGGAAATGTGATGATGTTTGGATACAAGTATATTTGAAGAAAAATGACTAAATCACTTTTTCCATGAAGTAGAAATTACTAGAATACCCTTAGGATAAAATTACAAAAATGCCCTTGCATATTTTGAAAATGACCAAAATGCCCTTAGGATGAATGGCAAAATTACCAATATGCCCTAGGCCAAAAATGCTCAAATAACTTTAGAAATTTTATAGAAATATGATGGAATTATAGAGTACACTTAGCTGACTAAGTATCAAATAATTTGTGACACAAAACTCTAGAATAAAATTTCTAGAAATTTTTCAAGATAACAACTTTAAGGCTTTATTTAAGAAAATTCAAGCATAAGAAAAATATGGAAAAATGATACATATAATCTAAGGAATTTTATCTTAATTATAGCATGTATAAACCTATTTAACAAAATGGTTTAGTAATTTTGATGGTCAGAAGAAGTTTAGACCAATCAAAATTAAGATAAAAAACAATTTAGTATGTAAGGTTTATATATTGCTTTGTATACACTACTTGTGATTAATTTAAACCATCATTGAGATAAATTCTTAGGAACATCTAGAGTTCTATTATTTCCCAATTATCTTTAGATAAAAGAAATTTAAATTAAACTAGATTTATTTTTAAGAAAATACTATGTGAAAAAGCCTTACTTGAAACTAGAATTTTATTCATCATCATAAATGACCACATGTAGCATGAAAGGAAGAAAAATTTGTATTCCTTCCCTTTGAGCTTGTCTTTCACGTGGAGAAGCTTGTAGAAGGAGGAAGAAACTTCATGATAAGCCACTTGGAAAGCAAGCCATAGGATGAAAACAAGTGAAAGACACTTGTATGGCATGGATGCAAGGTAACATAAAAATCAAGCCAAGATTTCTCTACACCCTTCATCTTGCACATGAACTTAGGAGAAGCCAAGGGAATTTTCATGAATTTGGACACTTGGAAGCCTAGGAGAAGAAGCATTAAGGCCATGCCAAGTCGTGGGACACTTGGAAAGGCAATAATCATGACATAGATAAAGTTAGGACACTTGTATGGCATATATTTCACTTGGAAGATTTTTTAGAAAAGTCATCATGACCTTAGTTAGATTTCAATGGAAGGAGAAGTAATTAAGTTAGGATTGAATTAAATGAAGGTAATTTAGTTAGATTGAACCAAATGAAGGTCATTTAGTTAGGAAGGGCAAAAATGTCCTTGAATATTAAAATATTTTCTAAACACTATATAAAGGGGGGGGTGAACCTTAAAGTGCAAACCATTCTAAGCCATCCCTCCTAGCTCATTCACGTGACCACTCTTTCCCTAAACCATCTTCTTTCTCTTTTAAAAGCTTGAATCAAGAAAGAAAAGCAAACCCATCACCTTGAGAGAATTTTCGTGAGAAACCTAGCAACCTTAGGAAGAGTTCTTGTCAAGTTTAGTAGAAGGATATCAAGACTTCATCTCTTAGAGGATTTCTCAAGGAAGGAAGGAAGGAAGGAAGGAAGGAAGGAAGCCATTTATCCATTCAAATTCAAGAGTCAAATTCACTTGAGGTAGGCTAAGCTTAAATCTCTAGTTAATCAATGGCTTGGATTAATTTACATGCTTTAGTAGGCTGAATTATGGTTATTATTTAGGCTCGAATTTCGTGCTATTTGAAGGTTATTCTTTGATGAGAATATGTTGATTTAAGCCATAAGATAGGTGATGATTTATACCCATCAATATTAGTGATGTATGAAAGTCCATTTGATGATCTTTTGAAGGTGATTTTGATGATATTTTGGGCTATCTGTTGATATTTTTATGGAAAGATTTGATTTAAATTTTAGAAGTAGAGGATGAATGGTATGTATAATAAATGGTTTAAATACTTAAATGATTCAATCTTGAGGATTTATTTAGTGAGGTGGTAGGTGAAAGGAAAATTAAGATGTATACTAGATTTGAATCTTTTCTTGTGAAGGTTTAAAGGAATTAGATATTATTATATTGTGGATTATTAGTTAGATTACTAACATAATTTTTCTATAGTTAAAAACTATTCTCTGGTTATGCATAAAATTTGGTAACAATCTTACTTGATTAAGGTATGGTGGTGTAACCATACTTATGATACATATTATGGTGGTGTAACCATACTTATGATACATATGATGATACGATGAAAATATTTTTCCATAAGGTAATCTGTATTTTGCTTATGGATTTGATTTTTATCATGGATGGATATTGATGTGATAAGATAAGATAGGTGGATTACTGTTTCCAAGTCCAGTACGAGGCTTTTGAGAAACAAAATCTGATGCTACATACAGTACGATATGTAGTACCCAGGTGCAGGATACATGGCAATATTCATGCATGTTTGCATAAGACTATAGCAGCGTCTACATCTAGTACGTGTGTAGCCACATACAGTACGATATGTGGAGGCCATTGCACCCTGGGATAGTTCATCTCATGCATTCATATAGTTGCATATATCTTGTGGATGTGTTTGGATATTGATGATTGACTAACCTACTAATAAGTTCGGGATTTAGCTTTGCCTACTGAGAAATTTTATTTCTCACAAAGTTTTGTTTCATGTTTTCTTAGATAACAATCATGGTCAGGTTCATTGAGGAGCTAGAGTAATGAGGAAGTTATGTATTAGTCTGAAATATGGAAAGTACTGTATTTGTATTGACTTTTGTAACAAGAACTATGGCTATGTACAATATTAAGTCTATATTTGTACGTTTTATGTTTTAGAAATTTCACTAATATAAGTTTCTCGGAAATTTATCCTTAAGCAAATAATAATAAAGATAATAAAAATAAGTAGAAATTAGGTCGTTACAAAAACCAAGGAGGCAGGTTGTAAATTACTAGCAAAACAGGCCATGAATCGTGCTTAGTGCTTAAACTGCCAACGAGATTCATTCCATCAATGGTAAGTCCAAGCCTAAGATTTCTTGCCTCTTTCTTGAAGTTTGGATACAAATGATTAATTTTTTTCCGTTGGGAATAATCAACCTGATGACAGAGCATTCCATTGAAGTTTCTCCCATCTTTATGCCATGTAAGGTCTTTTGCGTCATCTCCATTAGCAAATAGACATTTAAACCTTGGAACGATAGCAAGATACCTTAAGACCTTCGTTGGGGGCCTTTCTTCCTGCTTTCATCACTACTACACCCATCATCATCCTTCACTTTGTATTGTGATATGCCACACATGGGGCATTTATGCATTTCTTCAAACTCATCACTGTATAATATGCAATCAAAGAGAGGTCTGCCACAAACTTTTCCTCTCTTCAGACACGCCAGTTGGAGCAATGATGATCAAAGGAGTGATTTCCCTTGGAGTACTAGAGTGTTGATAGTGGTGAGTGCATCGTCCGGTATGAGTTGAGAAGAAACTTCAACCATCAAAGGTTCAACAACATCAACTTGTGGTCCAAGATGAGCATGGAGGTTATTGAATAGCTTCTCAAAATCGAGCTTCTCTTGTTGCTTGGCTTTGACATCTTTCTTCATATCCATGAGCTGTTGATTAAGCTTGTCCTGCTTGCATTTAACTTTAGCAGCCATGCCTTGTCGTGGAACCCAAGGGTTTTGATTAGGAGACAAATGGCACTCTTGAATTTTAGGATGGCATGCCTAGAAAGTGCCAATAGCCCTTTGCATTAGTGATGCAAGTTGAAAATGAAGCGAGTGTGAATGGGAGGGGTGTCATGAATAAGTCGCTGGTAAGACTCATTATCTTCCTCCTGCCTCAGGAAGCACATTTGCAAATCCTTGAATCTATAGATCTTTGCTGGACGAAAGATTTGCACCATACACATGATATTGGATGTGTCTTCCTTGTTGTACTCCGAAGTGAACGCAAGACGTAAGTTTTCATATATGTCTTTAAAGTAAAAAAGCATGGCATCATTTTGATCAAACTCAGTGTCTAACTTCAGAGTGTCTGTCTTTGTTGTTGCATCTTGAGTGAAGTACTTGCCCCAATCATAGGGAATTGGACACAAGGAAATAGTGTCTTTGGGACCAGGTGAAGACATTGGCTTGGTATGAGGAGTTACCTTCCCTTTGTTTTTCCCGAGGTCCAAAGAAGGAAACCTCAGAGCTATCTGTCCAACATCAACTTAATGGTTGTGGTTGGGCGAATGTGAATACCAGGGGGATAACTTGGCCATTGGTCAGTGAGACCGCAATGCAACATGATCATCCCAATATTAAAAATGTCATCCTTAGTCAAGAGAATGGCTTGATGGCCATAAACTAAAGGAATGAACTAGGACATTGGAGTGAAGAGTCAGATGCACTTTCGATTAAGGAATGGTGGCAGAAATTGATCAGAAGACGGGTCAATTTGTTGAGCATTAATTTTCTTGCACCATCCAATGATTTCATTATCATATCTCACCACTTCTCTGCATGCCTCGGATGGAATCTTCTAGACACTTTTGTGCATGGCCATTGAGGTTATAGGCTTGGATATCTTTGGGTGAAGACACTTCCAAGATGGCGGAGGAAGGACTTCAATCCTTATAGATTGATCCAATGCAGTAGAAGATGGTGTAGCTTTACGGTCTTTGTGCATGGATGAAAGGCATAAGACCATCTCCTCCTCATTGCCCAGAGGCAGTTGCATCCAATCAGTTGAAGGTTGGAATTCCGTGTCCAATCTCCTGTGAATGTTGTAAGCATTCTCAGAGAGAAAGGCCAAAGGAAACCCTAACCTTGCAAGGTCTTCTTCAAAGAGGTTGGGGTTAATGGCAGGGGGTCTGTGATGAATGAAGCAGTCAAGGTGGATGGGTTATGGAGGTTCTTACAGTGGAACTACATCGTCTATATCATCATTGGACTCAACTCTTGGCTTCTTCTTGAGGTGAAAAACCTCATCTCTTCTCAAGCTTCTTTCAAATTGTTGGATGGTAGAGGTCTGCTCCCGAATAAGAGGAATCTAAGTAGGTTGAGGATCATGAGCAATAGCAGCATTAGCTTGCTCGTTTACTGGACACTTGGTCCTTTGTGCATCTCTTTTCTCCTGCTTGCTAGTTCGAGGTTGAATTGGAGGAGGAGCTTATGGTGTTGGTTTTTCCTTCTTTACTTAAGGCACAATGGTCTCATCCAAAGGTGGCACAACTTTGAGTTTCTTGGACACCAAGCCATCTTCATCTTCGTCAGTCTCACTGAGCTTTCTTAAGTGTTTTATAGTGGACGACGGTTGTTGCTTCACGCGCTACAATGGACGGGACAAAGGATCACGATCCCGCGAGGGTGAGCTAACTCCAAAAACCCGTCCTTAGTTCGAATTGTAGGCTGCAACTCGCCTGCATGAAGTCGGAATCGCTAGTAATTGTCGATCAGCCATACGGCAGTGAATTCGTTCCCGGGCCTTGTACACATCGCCCGTCACACTATGGGAGCTGGCCATGCCCGAAGTTGTTACCTTAACCGCAAGGAGGGGGATGCCAAAGGCAGGGCTAGTGACTGGAGTGAAGTCGTAACAAGGTAGCCGTACTGGAAGGTGTGGTTGGATCATTAGGTGCTGCTTTTCTTGATACATGGGCCATGGCACCTGTTGCTTTGGGAGCAACCAGAGAGGGTGGTGGACACTTTGGTACAAGAGCAGCTTTGGGTGAAGGTGCATCCATCTTCTTCTTACTTCTCTTTTTTTCTTAAGTAGCCGCTATGTCTGCGTTAACCCTATCATCCTCCTCAACAACTTTCTCCCAAAATGCGTCCAATTGGTCATCACTCCCAATGTTTAGTCCAAATTTTTGGTGAAATTAAAAAATAATTTGCTTGCTGGAACCATCATTAACCAACCTCATCTTTGAGATGTTTTCTTGGCTGAAGGCTTTTTGCTTGGGCAAGAATACCCCATCAAAATATATTATGTATTGTACTTCTTCAGGAGTTTCATACAATAACTTCCTTATCACTCCACGAGCCTTGAGGACTTTGGTTAGGAAAACACTGTGAGATGTCCTTCCCAATGATCTTGTCCTTCATCAATTCAGTTGGAAAACAATTAAAGAAAATCTAGGGCAAATCAAAGGGAGTGCCCACCATGAGCTGGTACGGAAGGAATGATAAGCGTTTGCTGTAGCGTTCCAAAACAATATAACTACGCTAATTATGTAGCACAGGATTAGCGTAGGTCAACTCAGAGACACTATCAATATGGTTCTAACTTCAACTCACTGATAACAGTAAGGGAGATTTTTATCGAACAGTTTATATGCGTTAAGTAAAACTTGCAAAAATGTAAACTAAGATTAAAGAACAATGCAGAAACTAACATAATTGAAAAGAGGTAATGTAAAAAGGATTAAAAGCATCAATCTAATTCACCACACCAAGCTATTCGAATCATCATTGTTCTCAGAAATTATCCTATTATGAAAGTTCGTTCAATCTCATTAGAAGTAGTTCAATTGAATTAACCCCTAAATTAATTGAAACCACAACCCTAACTGAAATATTATCCAATTAATCTGTGATTAATATTCGAAATTAGGAAATGAATCCATAACCTAATCCGCTTTCAATCCTAAACACATTCATAATCATGAAAACATAATAGCAATTGAAGAAGAAAGTGAACATTCAAACAGAATTCGAGATACTAAACCAGAACTCAAATTCTCCTTTTGCTTGGGTTGGATCCTTGGATTGATTGATTATTTAGCCTTCCATGATCATCATCAATGACAGCCCCATGAAATGTGCACAAAAATGGAAGAACAATAAAACGAAAATGAAGAACAAGGAAGAACAGTTGAGACAATATAAGAGTAAGGGTTTTGATTCTAAAAACTTAAAAAGAGAAAATGTCAAAACTGTTTTTGCTAATAAAAAATGTAAAGTGTTAAGTCTCTCCAATGTCACTAATATAAAGTGACTAAGTCTGAAGGAAAGAATGGGCCATGAACAAACCCATCAATTCTAATTATTTACTATTTACAACCATAAAAATCAAACTCACAGTCCAAAATATAAGTGCAGTGATTCTGAATTCGAAGCCCAAAATGACCCTCCAAATGGCAGAATTAGCCTCGGCTTATTTCTGACAAACTTGTAAATATTTTTGTTATCTTTCCAGGGACTACTAGAATGCTCCATTCGAAGTTCCATAGAGCTCTATAGGTTCTATAGAAGGCAGATAGGTCAAGTGAACATAAAATTCGAAAATACGCTACAATTAGCAATTAAACCCACTTACTTGCCTAAGACAAAAACTGAATTAGAATGGGAAAATAAAAGTCCAAGAGAAGTCAAATAAGCAAAGAAGGATAGAAAAATATTTAACTAAAAGCACTCCATCAAGGAACTTGTTAGCTTTGAACAGAAAGTCCTCAGGCCCCTGATTGTGGATGATAGTATTGTTCATAATATGCTTGAAAATCTTCACCTTGCTCAGCAGGGTACCATACTTTCGTGGCATGTTGGCCCACTTGGGTCGCCACAACGAGTGACCAATGTGCTCTTCGAGTTCATTGTCATAATTGTTCATAAATTTTTGCTCCCTGTCGCTCACACCCAATGGCTTGAGCAATAGTTTTAGCAGTCAACTTTGTAGACATGCCAAGAACGTGGACAACAAAATATCCGCCAATGACTTCAATGCGGTAGACCTTGGCTGTCCTCCAAAGTTTGCGAATCATTTCAGGCACCACCACCTTTTGGTCCTCAAAGAAGTGGTGGATGCTGCCTGTGCTTTGATAACATGATGGAGGTCCATTGCAAGCTAAAGGTCTAGAATGAGAGTTTGAAGCACTTTCTTTGGTGAGCTTTAAAGGATCCATGACAAGACTAGAACCCAAGCACTTCAAGACCACATCAAGGCTAACTTGGACAATAAAGAGGAAGCACACCAACTCAAGGATCACAAGGCCTAGATTTTGATGTCTCTAGTTCAATTTAATTCCAATTAAATTCAACACTTGTTAAGAGCAAAAGTAGAAACAATAAAAAGGCTTTTTAGTGCAATTGTGTATAGAGGTGTAGGTGCACTTGTGTGTAATTTGTGTAGCATCTTAGTAAACTTGTTGGCTGCACTTAGAAACTAAAAATATAGCACCTTACACGAATTTGGGACAGCCAAAAGTCTCTTAGGAAAGCTTGCACCACAAGCACATTAAGCTTGCCTTAGGCTTCTTTAGTGTACACTACAAGCTTCATCTCAATTTGCATTTCCCTTGTAATTTCATGGGCTATATATGGCTGCCCAAAACTGAATGGAACTAACTTTGGTTCATTAATACAAATTTGAAAATTTGTGTGAGGGTTTCTCTCTTGTTCTTGTGCAAGAACCTCTTGTTTCTTATCAATGGCTTCAAGCTATTGTGGTGATTCTTCCTAGACTTATTGGAGAGCTTCTCCATGGTGTCTTCCACCTTCATCCCTAACCTTTCTTCCATCTTCCATCTTCCATTGCTGTAGTTAAAAGCTTCCAAACAGCCACAAATTTCGTGAATTGCTAGACAACTTGTGTTCTTGAAGTTTGCTTGAAGATTGAGTTTCATTACAAGGTAGATTTGGAAAAACTGAAGGCTAATGGGTTCAACCATACATCATGTGGTATCTAGAGCTTAATTCTTATGGAATTATTCTTCAACTTCAATTTTTATAGCTTCTTCAACAGTAAAAAAAACTGCACCATTTTCAAAAAGTGAAAATCCATTTCTATTCCTTGTTTCTTGTTTGTTTCGTGAAAAGGTTGGTGGTGTTGGTCTTGTGTAGTGATCCGCCACATATCCTTGGGTTTTCCTTCAAGTTTTGCGTATTTTATTTCTTCTTGTTCTTCTTGTTCTTCATGTTCTTCATGTGTTCTTGATATTTTTCTAATTTTCTAGTCTTGATTCTTATCAATTTTTGTTAGTAGTGTTTTTTGTGTTGTATGACCACTTGTTTTGATTCTAATCTCATACCTAAACTGAATTGAGTTGTTAGAAGCAAATTTTACAATTGTTATATATTTTTTTTAGTGATTCATTGAATTTCTTTAAGAATTTTTGAACTTGTGCAAAAAAAAAACAAAAGCTTACAAAAAAATTTGGTGAAAGAAACAAGAAAAGACCAACGAGAAACAATTTGGTACAACCAAAGAATTATTGAATTTTGGCTGGAAAAATTACAAAGAAAAACAAAATTTAGAAGCAAAGAAAGTTATAAAATTCCAAGTTCCAAAATTTCCTTTGAACCCCAAAATTAAGTGAACTTGTTTGACAGACAAATTTGATGAAATTTGGCTTCTAGCAATTGAATTTACTTGGCATATCCTCCTTGTGAATTTTGGTACAGCCAATATATATCATTGAGTTGTCTCATTAAATTCCAATTTGAGTTGTGCTTTTCCAAATTTTTGCTTTTGTTGCTTGTCTCTTAAAAATTCCAAGGTTTTGCCTTAGAGTTTTCTTGTTCTTGGACTCTTGAGTTCTAGCCTAGAATTATTTCCTATTTCACTATAGTAAAGAAGATTAATTTGATTAGAAGTTTTTGCTTAAGAACTATAGAGAGGAACAAGAGTGGAAAAAAGGAATGATAAAATATTATAGCAAGAGCTTAGATAAAGTGTGCAAATATGAGTGAGAGTGACAAACACTTAGAGAGTGATAAACATGTGTTTTTGCTAACCTTTTCTTTTGAAGGATGGGTTCAATAGGAGGTGAGGCTTTGTCACCTAGGACCTCTAGGTTGATGAAAGCCATTTCAAAACAAATGGAAAGACTTGCAAACCAAAATGAATGCAAGGTTTGAAGAGTTACAAAGGGAGACCCAAAAAAGGAGTCATCCAATTGGTAGTGTGGATGGAGAGGCTCATAGTGTTAGGAGGTTGAGTGAGTATGCTTCCTCTCACGGAGGAAATTATGAAGATGAGAGGAATGAGAGGGAGGATAGGAGAGAAAATAATAGAAGAGAATATATGAGACACAATCCTAGGAGGCAAAATAGAGATAAGGAAGATTGGAGGGTGAGGAGAGAAGAGAGAGAAGGGAGGAATGGAGAATTGAATGAAGTGAAAATTAAAATTCCAAATTTTCATGGCAATAATGATCCCTAAGAGTACTTTGAATGGGTTATGAAAGTAGAACAAATTTTCTAATGCCAACAAATTGATGAAGAAAAGAAAGTGATTCTAGGAACTCTAGAATTTGGTGGCTATGCTTTGGTGCGGTGGAACCAAATTCAAATGGACATAGGGAGGTTGAGGACACAAAGAGTAAATTATTGGGATGAATTGAAGGCATGCTTGAGAGGAAGATTTGTTCCGACTGATTATGCAAGAGAAGTCCACAACAAGCTCCAAAGACATTTCCAAGGCTACAACAGTGTTGATGACTACTATAAAGAAATGGAATTGATGATGATAAGGGCTGAAATTGTGGAGAGCCAAGAAGCAACCATGGCTAGGTTCCTTCATGGCTTGAATAGAGAAATTCTCAGGATGTGATGAAGCAACATTTTTATGCTACAATTGAGGAGGTGGTCCACAAAGCTCAAAGGGTGGAGCATCAACTAAAAAGGAGAAAAGCTTCCAAATTCTCCAATGGGGTTGCAACTTCTAGCCGGAAGGAAAAGCCTAAAAGGGAGGTTTCTCATGTGAAAAATAAAGAAGAAAATGTGGAGAGCTCAAGCAAAAAAATTGTGGATTCAACTCCAACAAGATCAAGCAATATCAAGTGTTTTAAGTGCCTCGGTAAGGGTCACATTGCTTCTCAATGTCCCAACAAGAGAACTATGATTTTGCTTGAGGATGGAGGCATAAAGAGTGAGTCTTCAAGTGACTCAAATAGTTCTTCAAGTGAAGAAGAAGAAGAATTCAGACTAGTGGAAGCCGAGGAGGGTGATCTCTTGATGGTAAGGAGAATGTTGAACAATTTTTGCCTAGAAAAATAGGAAAGTCAAAGAGAAAATAATTTTCACACAAGGTGTTTAGTTGAAAAGAAAGTGTGCTCACTTATGATTGATGGAAGGAGTTGCACCAATGTGGCTAGTACAAGACTTGTGGAGAAATTACACTTGTCAACCACAAAGCGTCCAAGGCCATACAAGCTACAATGGCTTAGTGAAAGTGGAGAAGTGGTGGTAAATTATCAAGTGCTCATTCCTTTTTCTATTAATGCTTATAATGATAATGCTCTTTATGATATTGTACCTATGGAGGCTGGTCATATCCTTCTTTGTAGGCCATGGCAATATGATAGAAAAATGACACACAATAGCATTGAGAACACTTTTGGTTTGAGCACTTATGCAAGAAAATTATTTTCAGGCCTATGTGTTAGGTATTTTTACGGCAAGCGTACCGTTCTATCGTTGTAAGTTTCAAATTTATAAGATCGTCTCCACAGGGACTTGAGCTTACTCAGTTAATCCAAATAGAATTAAACAGTTCAATACTTATGTATAAGTAGGTCGAACGGTATTTCATTTGTTGATGCAAGTAAAGTAAAATAACTAAACTTAACGAAAATGAAAATATATTTATGAGAAAGTGGGATTGGATTTCATCATTCTTAACGTTCTATATTCAATTAATATTTACCATGCATAAATCATCGTCTATTCTTATTGATGCACACTAAGTTACCTTGAATCGATCTCTTGCATTCAAGTTCTAAGGATATTTTACCGCATATCGATCCCTCGCATATTTAAGTAAAAACCCCAGCATTAAGAATTATAATCGCGTGTTGTATGCAATCAGAACGTTATGCCGTATTCCTAGCAACGTAACGTAATGAGTAACTTCATTCAGTTCAAACCCTAAGATTACTTTCCAGTCTCACTTAGGATTTAAGTTCGTGATACTAGTGATCAAGTAGGATCAAGCATTAAGCGCAGAATGAAACTACCAATAAGAATTAGAACGATTCATGCATGAATATTAAAAGAAGTATAGGGTTAAGAAGATTACATCCAACCTCTAAGAAGTTAGCCAAGCATGGAGAGAACCTCCTCTCGGAAAGAGTTGCTGAACGTTCCCATCCTCACTTCTCTCCGACAGAGTTTCCACGCTAATCCTCACTTCTGTCCATTTCTTAACCTACTTAATACTAATATTTAAGCACCTAAAGCCTAAGAACTATCCTAAAGCAAGTAAGGGAGGAAGAACCTCTAAAATTGCATGCATTTCCCTTTGGATCCGTGGCCTATTTATAGGAAATCACCACAAGCCAGCTTTGGTCGCCCAGGCCACCATTTCCTTCATAATCTGGTCGCCTGGGTGAGCTAATGCAATCTTTTGGGAACTTGTAACTCGCCCAGGCGAGTGAAATGCACTATGGTTGGTCACCTGGGCAAGCTTATAGCTTAATGGTGAAGTTTTCTTTGGGCTTTGTGGATTTTGGGCCTAATTTGCTCGTGGAACTTCCCATTCTTGTTGTGCACACCCTGCTTGCTTTCTTTGATATTTCGGAAGCTTCGAAAATCCACGAAATCTATCCAAATACAAAACATGATTTGGATTAATCTTCCGAAACACTTTAAACATAAGTATAAGGTGCTAATTAACTAGGTTTAGGGAAATTTATAAGCTAAATGAAAGAAATCAAAAGATAAGTGCCAATATTTTAAACACGAATTTAACTGAGTTAGTAATCTGTTATTCAACCTGAATATCATTCATTGTTCATTCATTCTTGGATTATCAGGTGATATCTTTCCTTGTTCTTTGATGGTGTAAATTGTTCTTTGAATTTTTGTAAAGATTAGTCTATTGTAAATGAGTTTCTTGCAAGTGTAGAGATAGTGTTTCTCTAGTTTTTGCTGAGTAGTGTTCTTGGCAAAGGGGTTTGGTCTCTAAGAGTATAATAGGGTTTTAGACTTCTGAACTTTATCTAGGGTTGATAAAGAGAGACTTGTATAATTGCTTGTAAGGATATTTTTGCAATAGTGGAACTCTACTCTAGTGTTGAGTAGAAGAACTGGATGTAGCCTCATAGTGTTTGAGGTGAACCAGTATAAAATCTATGGCTAATCTTTCTCTTAATCTCATCATCTGATAATTACTTTGTTTGTGAATCAATATCATTGCTCAGAATTCTATACTCTGTTTTCTATTCTTTGTGGAAAGGGAATTTGATTGAATATTGATTGTTGGTATTAAAACAATTTTCGAAAGTGATAAAGATCCTGTGGTAACTCTGATTTTAAAATTTTAATTGGACAAGGTTCAACCAATTCACCCCCCTCTTGGTTGTTTTGAAGTGTTCCTTTGTTTTTCAATTAGCTGGACGCCTTTGTTATGGTTTTGACTCCCAGCAATTGGACAATATGGATGAGCCTTTGGCTTTTGTATTTTCCTCCAATATTTTTACCAGTTTCTTTTCTTTTTCAGAGAGCACTGATTTATTGATAACTGGTTTCTTTGAATTTCCTGCAAGGAAAACATGTTTAGCATGTGGAGGTACTGCGTTTACCTTTATCTGTGATTCTTGATTTATCACTTCCTCTGACAATTCCTCAAAGAATAATTGTTGGTAAGGAATTTCCTTGAAAGCATTTAGTTGTTGGAGATGATCTAAACTTTCTTCTTCTTCGGATTCACTCATCTCCTCTAATGCTTCATCTAAATAATCTTTTCCTTGAGCCAACTTCTTGGAGTCAGAAATCCCTCCATTCAAGACATCCACTCTAAAACATCCTCTTGGTTCTCTTGAATTATCATGTGTTTTTGCTGAAGAGGATCCACTTCTGTGCTCAAACAATTGCTTTGCAAGCTGTCCAACCTGAACCTCAAGATTTTTTATGGAAGCCTCAGTATTCTTTTGATTTGAAATGGACATCTGCATAAACTGAGTTAGCGTATCTTCCATTTTTGATATTCTATCAGATTGAGCTTGTTGTTGTTGTTGTGGTGGACACATATTTGAAGAACCTACATAAGAGTTGTTAGAGGGACATGCAAAAGAAGAGTTAGTGGGACAATAATATGCATTTTCATATTGCTGCTTCCAGCCATAAGAACTTGGACCATCTTTGTAGCCTTGATAATGTCCTTGGAAGTTCTTTTGAGGTCGGGTTTGATTTTGCATATAATAAGCCTCCTCTTCTTGTTGGCAATCACCATGTAGTTGATGAAATTGTTGAGGAAGTTGGCCTATTTGTTTGGTCAAGGCCTCTATTTGTTGAGTCAAGAGCTTATTTTGAGCTAGAATTGCATTTTGAGTATCCTGCTCCATTATACCTTTCCTTTGAATAAGAGATCTATCATGATGAGATTGATAATCATTGGCTGCTATGGAGTCGATGATTATAATTGCTTCCTCCGGGGTCTTTGACATCATCGTACGTCTAGCTGAGGCATCAAGAATCATCTTGATTTGAGGTCTCAAACCACTGTAGAAAATATGTAACTGTGCAATATCATTAAAGTTATGGTTTGGACACCTACGCAGTAAGGATTTGAATCTCTCCCATGTTTCACAGAGAGGTTCATTATACCCTTGGGAAAAAGTAGCAATTGCTGACTTTGCATTTATGAATCTAGATGGAGGAAAGAATCTGGCAATAAATTTCTCCTCCACTTCTTCCTAAGTGCTAAGACTTTTATTAGGTTGGGATTGAAGCCATACCTTTGCCTTAACTGTCAAGGAGAACGGAAAAGCTCTAAGATAGACAACTTCAGCATCTGCATTAGAGGCTCCCATGGTACTACACAGCTCCATGAAGGTGGACAAATGAGTGTATGGATCTTCATGATCTAGTCCAGAAAAAGGATGTGATCCAATCAGACTGAGTAATGCAGGCTTCAATTCCACAACTTTTTTATTGAAAGGTGGAATTACTATGCTGTTGTAATGCTTTGGTCCTTGTTGATATGCATAATCACTCAGAGTCCTCCTTTGTGGTCTATTTTCCTCTCCCCCTCTATCAGCCATATTTAGAGGTGGCTTTACTAGTGACGGAGAATCAAAATAGAAAATTTACTCGGTAGCTCTTTGGTTGTTTTGTTTATTTTTCCTTTATGGTAATTTCTAAATTAAATATCGATGTAGCTGCAAGAAATTTACCTCAAAAAGGAAAAAGAACAATCTTGCAATAATTTGTAAGTACCGAGGTTAGGGAAAGTAAAATAAAATAGAAGATAATTTACACAAAATTAAAAATAACAAAAGTAGAGAAAAAGTCCTATTCAACTGAAAAATTAAATTTGAAAAAACTGAGCGAGTGACTCAAGTCCCCGGCAACAGCGCCAGAAACTTGTTAGGTACATGTAGGTCTCCACAGGGACTTGAGCTTACTCAGTTAATCCAAATAGAATTAAATAGTTCAATAGTTATGTACATGTAGGTCGAACGGTATTTCACTTGTTGATGCAAGTAAAGTAAAATAACTAAACTTAACGAAAAATGAAAATATATTTATGAGAAAGTGGGATTGGATTTCATCATTCTTAACGTTCTATATTCAATTAATATTTACCATGCATAAATCATCGTTTATTCTTATTGATGCACACTAAGTTACCTTGAATCGATCCCTCGCATTCAAGTTCTAAGGATATTTTACCGCATATCGATCCCTCGCATATTTAAGTAAAAACCCCAGCATTAAGAATTATAATCGCGTATTTTATGCAATCAGAACGTTATGCCCTATTCCTAGCAACGTAACGTAATGAGTAACTTCATTCAGTTCAAACCCTAAGATTACTTTCCAGTCTCACTTAGGATTTAAGTTCGTGATACTAGTGATCAAGTAGGATCAAGCATTAAGCGCAGAATGAAACTACCAATAAGAAATAGAACGATTCATGCATGAATATTAAAAGAAGTATAGGGTTAAGAAGATTACATCCAACCTCTAAGAAGCTAGCCAATCATGGAGAGAACCTCCTCTCGGAAAGAGTTGCTGAACGATCTCATCCTCGCTTCTCTCCGGCAGAGTTTCCTCGCTAATCCTCACTTCTCTCCCTTTCTTAACCTACTTAATACTAATATTTAAGCACCTAAAGCCTAAGAACTATCCTAAAGCAAGTAAGGGAGGAAGAACCTCCAAAATTGCATGCATTTCCCTTTGGATCCGTGGCCTATTTATAGGAAATCACTACCAGCCAACTTTGGTTGCCCAGGCCACCATTTCCTTCATAATCTGGTCGCCTGGGCGAGCTATTGCAATCTTTTGGGAACTTGTACCTCACCCAGGCGAGTGAAATGCACTATGGTTGGTCGCCTGGGCGAGCTTATAGCTTAATGGTGAAGTTTTCTTTGGGCTTTGTGGATTCTGTGCCTAATTTGCTTGTGGAACTTCCCATTCTTGCTGTGCACACCCTCCTTGCTTGCTTTGATATTCCGGAAGCTTCGAAAATCCACGAAATCTATCCAAATACAAAACATGATTTGGATTAATCTTCCAAAACACTTTAAACATAAGTATAAGGTGCTAATTAACTAGGTTTAGGGAAATTTATAAGCTAAATGAAAGAAATCAAAAGATAAGTGCCAATATTTTAAACACGAATTTAACTGAAATGTGGCACTTATCACTATGACTCCTAGACAAGTGTGTGAGGATCAATTGAGGATGAAAGAAAAGAGAATTCATGAGTTGAAAAAAATACTTCACTTGAAAAAAAACACCACACACGAAAAGGCAAAGAAAGTGAGCTACCAAAGAGAAAAACTAGTGAGAAGAAAAGAAAAGAGAAAGAAAATGAGAGCAAGAAAATTCATGAGATTAAAGAGAGTTTGCTCTTGAGTGAAAAGGAAATCAAGTGAGTGCTATTGGCACAACAACCTCTTTATTATATGCTTCCTAACTCTCTTTGTTTACATGTTGAAAAAGAAGGTGAAGAATTTCCCAAAGCTATGCAATCCCTTTTGGAAGAATATCAAGATGTTTTTCCAAAAGAAGTTCTTAATGGCTTGCCTCCTTTGAGAGGCATAGAGCATTAAATTGATTTGATTCCAGGTTGTTCATTTCCTAATAGGCCAGCTTATAAGACTTCACCAATAGAAGCAAAAGAGATACAAGCACAAGTGGAGAAGCTACTTGAAAAAGGTGGATCCGTGAGAGCATGAGCCCTTGTGCTATGCCTATTATTCTTGTGCCTATGACGGAGGGAACTTGGAGAATGTGCACGGATTGTAGGGCAATCAACAACATCACCATAAGGTATAGATCCCATCCCGAGACTTAATGATCTTTTAGATGAATTGCATGGTGCTACTATTTTCTCTAAAATTGACCTTAAGAGTGGTTATCATCAAATAAGGATGAGGGATGGGGATGAATGGAAAACGACTTTCAAAACAAAATTTGGGCTTTATAAATGATTGGTTATGCCTTTTGGTTTGACCAATGCACCAAGTACCTTTATGAGACTTATGAATCATGTTCTTAGACACTTTATAGGCAAGTTTGTGGTAGTGTACTTTAATGATATTCTTGTTTATAGTGCCAATTTAAATGATCATTTGATTCATGTTACAAGTGTCTTGGAGGTTCTTAGGAAGGAAACCTTGTATGGAGAAATTGATAAATGTTCCTTTTGCACTTCACAAGTTATGTTTCTAGTTTTTGTAGTAGGTGCTCAAGGAGTCCAAGTGGATCAAGAGAAAGTGAAAGCCATCATGGAGTTGCCAACTCCAAAAGGTGTGAAGGATGTGAGAAGCTTTCATGGTTTACCTAGCTTTTATAGGAGATTTGTCAAGGACTTTAGTACCATTGCTTCTCCTTTGAATCTCTTAAATATTTGAAATGCCAAGGCAAACTCAATAAGAGACATGCTAAGTGGGTTGAATTCATTGAGCAATTCCCTTATGTAATTAAACACAAGTAAGGAAAGTTGAATGTGGTGGCAGATGCCTTATGAAGGAGGCATTGTTTGATTTCTATGCTTGAAACTAAATTGCTTGCTTTTAATCACATAAAGGAATTGTAAGCAAGTGATCATGACTTCTATAATATTTTTGCTTTGTGTGAGAAGGGGGCTCATCAAGGATATTTAAACATGATGGTTTCTTGTTAAAGGAAAAGAGATTATGTGTTCCTAAAAGCTCTTTGAGAGAACTTTTCATTAGGGAATATCATGAGAATAATTTGATGGGGAACTTTGGTGTGGATAAACTTTGGCTATTTTACATGAACATTTCTTTTGGCCAAAAATCAGACATGATGTGCATAAGCTTGTATGATGGAGGTCCATTGCAAGCTAAAGGTCTAGAAGGAGAGTTTGAAGCACTTCTTTTGGTGAGATTTAAAGGACCCATGACAAGAGCTAGAACCTAAGACCTTCAAGACCATATCAAAAATAACTTGTATCTTTTGGACAAACATGAAGAAGCACACCAAATTAGTACAAACACAGAACAAGTCCTGTGTGCTGTAATACATCACTATCTATCTGGAATAGATTAGTAAGGCACTTGTAAAATAGTTTCTGTTAGTGGTAATCGATTACCAGATAGCTGTTTGATTACTTAAGCATCCGTAATATGTAAAAACTCTATTTTAATCGATTACAAGGATGAATTAATCGATTACTTCAACATAAAGCTGCACCTACGCGTGTTGGGATAGCCAAGAGTCACCTTATGAGAAGCTTGCGCTTCAAGCTTCATTAAAGTTGCATTACAAGCTTGTTACGGATTTTCACCACGGCAAGCGTACCGTTCTATCGTTGTAAGTTTCGAATTTATAAAAGATCGTCTCCACAGGGACTTGAGCTTACTTAGTTAATCCAACTAAAATTAAACAGTTAAATAGATATGTACAAGTAGGTCGAACGGTATTTCATTTGTTGATGCAAGTAAAGTAAAATAACTAAACTTAACGAAAATGAAAATATATTTATGAGAAAGTGGGATTGGATTTCATCATTCTTAACGTTCTATATTCAATTAATATTTACCATGCATAAATCACCGTCTATTGTTATTGATGCACACTAAGTTACCTTGAATCGATTCTTCGTATCCAAGTTCTAAGGATATTTTACCGAATATCGATCCCTCGCATATTTAAGTAAATTACCCCAGCGTTAAGAACTATAATCGCGTGCTTTTATGCAATCGAAACATTATGCCCTATTGCTAGCAACGTAACGTAACGAGTAATTTCATTTAGTTCAAACCCTAAGATTACTTTCCAGTCTCACTTCGGATTTAAGTTTGTGATACTAGTGATTGATCGCTGTCGTATGCAACCAAATTTAATTCAGTTTAAATGTAGTACTAGGAAAGTGACTTCTAGGTCGTCTCTCAAGGATCAATTGTCGATGTTTAAGGATTGAAAACGTGCAAGGGTGGTTTTTGTGGCAGAATACGAAATTTAAACAGAATTCGAAATTTAAAAGCAGAACACAAATTAATTGCAGTGATTAAAAACGAGTCAAACCCTAGAAACAGATTGCGCCTCTAATTTCCTCGATTCACGAAAGATGATCTGTTCCACTTAATTCTAATCAGTCCGGGTTAATCAACTAAGCGAAGATTAACCTAAAACGTCATTACACGAATTAAGCAAACGTGAACCTCGTTAGGGCAAATCCTTAGAATTAAGCAAACTGAGGTTTCTATATCAATCAACACCAGAATCATTAAGCACGAATCCAATTCGAAAAATACAGAACAAACCCTAACCCTAACAAGAACAATCAAGCAGAAACGAATTTCACACAGAAACCTCCATTAAAGGTCTGCAATCTGCTTAGGGTTTAACTCTAGGGTTTAGCCTTCCATTAATTCGAAAATAGCAACAGAAACACAAATGCAAAC
>PYAF01005279.1:40593-59173 GCA_007407185.1 Glycine tomentella | reverse complement strand
CAATATGCCTAACTATGCAAAATTCATGAAGGAACTTCTATCTAAGAAACATAAGCTGCAAGATTGTGAAACCATAGCACTTACTGAGGAGTGCAGTGCAATAATTCAGAGGAAACTTCCCCCTAAATTGAAAGATCCTGGAAGTTTTAACATCCCTATAGCTATAGGAAATATAAATGTAGGGAGAGCACTTTGTGACATAGGGGCTAGTATAAATCTCATGCCACTATCTATGTGTAAGTCCCTAGGCATATCTGAATTAAAACCTACTAGAGTATCCTTGCAATTAGCAGATAGATCTTTAAGGAAACCCTCAGGGGTGATTGAGGATGTTTTAGTGAAGGTAGAAAAATTCATATTCCCTCCAGATTTTATTGTGTTAGACATGGAGGGAGAAAGTGAAATCCCTCTACTGTTAGGGAGGTCTTTCTTAGCAACTGCTAGGGCCTTAATGGATGTAGAGCAAGGAAAGCTTGAGTTAAGATTGAATGATGAATCTGTTGTCTTTAATGTATTTGATGCCATGAAGCATCCAGCTGATGAACATGATTGTTTTAGGCTGGATGTATTAGATAGTGTCATTTGTGCAGGTGTGAATACAGTTATTACAGCAACTGGGAATGAAGAGAATGCAGAAACTGCAGCAACAAATTATGCAGCAGAAAACTCAGTTGCAGCAGCAGAATATGCAGCAAGTTATGCAGAAGAAAACTCAGCAGCTGCAGAAAATTTAGCAACAAAAACAGCAAGCATAGCAGCAGCAGAAATTGCTGCAGAATTAAATACTGCAGATCAAAATGCCACACCTGAACCTGTGCTAGAGGAGCTGGAGAAAAAGGAAGATGATATTCCAGCAGGAGCACCTAAAGTGGAACTGAAAGAACTGCCTGAACACTTGAAATATGTGTTCCTAGGTGAGAATGAAACATATCCAGTTATCATTAACAAAGGGCTGGAATGGCATGAAGAATTGAAATTGCTTAAGGTACTCAAGGAGCACAAGTCAGCCATAGGCTGGTCTATTTCAGATTTGAAAGGTATAAATCCCTCCTTCTGTACTCATAAAATACTAATGGAAAGTGATGTTAAACCTGTAAGACAGGCACAAAGAAGGCTCAATCCCACAATGAAAGAAGTGGTAAGAAAAGAGGTGGTTAAGCTTTTGGATGCAGGTATGATATATCCTATTTCAGACACAGCTTGGGTAAGTCCAGTCCAAACAGTTCCAAAGAAAGGGGGCATGACGGTCATCCAAAATGATAACAATGACTTGATCCCCTCAAGAACCATCACTGGCTGGAGAATGTGTGTTGATTACCGAAGGCTTAATGATGTAACCCGAAAAGACCATTTTCCACTCCTTTTCATGGACCAAATGCTTGAACGCTTGGCTGGTCATGATTATTACTGTTTCCTTGACGGGTACTCTGGGTATAACCAAATTCCCGCAACACCAGAGGACCAAGAGAAGACAGCCTTCACATGTCCATTTGGAGTGTTTACCTATAGAAGAATGCCATTTGGATTGTGTAATGCGCCTGCAACCTTCCAGAGATGCATGCTATCTATTTTCTCTGACATGGTAGAAAGAGGACTTGAGGTATTCATGGATGATTTTTCTGTTTTTGGTCCTTGCTTTAATTCATGCTTGACTAACTTAGCTAAAGTTCTAAAAAGATGTCAAGAGACAAACTTAGTCTTGAACTGGGAAAAATGTCATTTCATGGTAAGCGAAGGTATAGTGCTAGGCCACAAAATTTTTGAAATGGGAATTGAGGTAGATAGAGTTAAACTGTTATTAATTGAGAAATTACCTCCTCCTGTTAATGTGAATGGTGTTCGCAGCTTTTTAGGCCATGCAGGTTTTTACAGGCGTTTCATCAAGGATTTCTCCAAAATTTCAAAGTCGTTGAGTCAATTGCTGGAAAAAGACACAGAATTTTGCTTTAATGATGCTTATCTTGAAGCCTTTAACACCTTGAAGCACAAACTCACCACTGCACCTGTTTTGATTGCTCTGGATTGGAGTTTGCCTTTTGAATTAATGTGTGATGCTAGTGCTTATGTAGTAGGTGCAGTTTTAGGACAGTGAAAAGAAAAGCGTTTGCATGTCATATATTATGCTAGTAAGATCTTGAATGAGGCAGAAGTAATTATGCCACCACTGAAAAAGAGATGCTAGCTGTGGTGTATGCCTTAGATAAGTTTAGATCATATTTAGTAGGCTCTAAAGTGATTGTGTACACTGACCATGCAGCCCTAAAATTTCTGTTGCATAAGCAAGATGCAAAACCACGCTTGCTGCGTTGGATGCTTTTATTGCAGGAATTTGACTTAGAGATAAGAGACAAAGCTGGAGTAGAGAACAAAGTTGTTGACCACTTGTCTAGGATTCAGGAGAAAGACTTGCAAGATGGACCAGAGTTTGAAATCAATGAATCTTTCCCTGATGAGCAAGTGCTTGCTGTGCAATTCAGTCCATGGTTTGCAAACATGGCCAACTTTAAAGCTGCTGGGATTATACCTGAGGATTTAAATTGGCAGCAGCGCTAGAAGTTCTTTCATGATGCGAGAAGGTATTTCTGGGATAACCCTTATTTGTATTTTCAATGCACTGACAATGTTATCCGCAAATGTGTAGCTGAAAGTGACGTGCCGGATATTCTGTGGCACTGTCATTCCTCTAATTATGGAGGTCATTTTGGAGCAAATAGAATTGCACACAAAGTGCTGCAATGTGGCTACTATTGGCCAACATTATTCAAGGATTCCAAGAACTTTGTGCTGCAGTGTGATAGCTGTCAAAGGACAGGTAATATATCTCGCAGAGATGAGATGCCACTGAACAACATCCAAGAAGTTGAGCTGTTCGATGTATGGGGCATTGATTTCATGGGACATTTCCCTAAGTCATTCTCCAACCAATACATCTTGGTTGCTGTGGATTATGTCTCCAAGTGGGTTGAGGCAGCTGCTTTACCCACCAATGATGCCAAGGTGGTGGTCTCATTCCTAAGGAAGAATATCTTCACCAGATTTGGGGTGCCAAGAGCGATCATAAGTGATGGAGGAACTCACTTCTGCAACAAGCAATTTGACAGCTTGTTGGCAAAGTATGGAGTCAAACACAAAGTGGCAACCCCATATCATCCTTAAACAAGTGGCCAAGTAGAGATTTCCAACAGAGAATTGAAGCGAATACTTGAGAAAATTGTTGGAACATCAAGAAAGGACTGGTCTAAGAAGCTAGATGATGCTTTATAGACATACAGAACCACATTTAAAACACATATAGGTATGTCTCCCTTTCAGCTTGTCTATGGTAAGGCTTGCCATCTTCCTATTGAACTTGAACACAAGGCAATTTGGGCAACTAAGTTTTTAAATTTTGAACTAACAAAAGCTAATGAGAAGAGGTTGCTTCAGTTGAATGAATTAGATGTCTACAAAGAGAAGACAAAGAAGTGGCATGACAACCAAATCCGTCCAAAGGATTTTGTTCCTGGCCAACACGTGCTGCTATATAATTCGCGCCTGAGACTTTTTCCAAGTAAATTGAAATCACGTTGGTCTGGACCGTTCCTCGTACAAGAAGTTTATCCCTATGGAACAGTGGCAATCTCACCCTTGGATAGTGATCGAGCTTTCAAGGTAAACGGGTTTCGATTGAAACATTATTTTGGGGGAGATGTGGGCAGAAATTCAGTTTCTGTTCCACTCAAAACCACTGAGGTTTGAACTGAAGTAAGTGTCTAGCTTAAGACGTTAAACGAGCACACTGTTAATGTACATAGCATTTTAAGTTTTGTTTAAAATTTCTAGCAGTAAATTTATCATTCTGCAGTCTTGTCATTATGCATAATAGTCACTTTAGGTACATGCATTAGTAATTAGGCATTCCAATTATTTCAAATTTTGATAGCTTAGGTCCATCATTTTACATTTTTCAACTATAGTCAATTTAGGTAGCATTTTATTTAAGTCAATAAAATTAAAAGCTAAATAAAAAGCAAGAAAAAGGGCTGAAAAAGATGTGGCGCGACTCGCGCCAAGCGCGGCGCTACCAGCACCATAGCCACGATCAACCCACGCTACCCGTGTGAGATCTTGCACTATCAGCGCGAGTTGTTTGAACTAGCAGCCCTCATTTGCATAAATTGGCGTGACCCACGCCAAGTGTGGCGCCATCCGCGCCATAGATACGGTTGAGTCACGCTGGTGGCTTGACATCCACGTGAACCGCGCGAGCTGCTCGACCCTGAGCCTCAATTCTACATTAAATCAGGCTATTCGCGTGGATAAGGCACCTTAAAAAGTTGAAAAATGGGGCCACCGCGCTAACCGCGTGATATGTCGCGCAAGTCGCGCAGAATGGACGCAAAGACAATCCTTCCAGTGCTTCATGGCGCAATCCGTGCCGCTTGCCGCACGAGGTCGCGGAATCAGTTTTTATTTTAAACTCCCTCATTCGCGCCCTCACTCCTTCACCTCCCCAAATCTGCTCCCCCATTTTTGCCTGAGCTACAGCAACCACCATTAACTTCCATTAAGTCTCTTTAAGCACCATTGTTGCTCCAAAGGTCTTAGCCACTACCATTCACTCTCAAAACCTCTCGCATTCTCTGCTCTCGTACTCAAGTTCTGAAAAACTCAAACCCTTTCTCTGCACTCATTGATCAATGGCTGGTGATAAGGTAAGAATTTCAAGCCTAATTACATTGCAATGGGTGTGCTCGTTCAAATTTTGTACCAAGCATGTGGGTTTTCACGAACAAAGGGGCTGTTTTCTACTTGACTATTCTAAATGTTATGAATTCGACTTAGACATAGTTGCACTAATTTGATATCAATTGATTTATATATATACATCTATATTTCTTTGTGCACTATGGAATGTGATGGAACCACAAACAATGCAAGTTGATTGCTGAAAATTGTTGCCCATTATATGTTTGTTTAAATGCCTGAGTGAGAAATTGGGATATGATGTGGGCAAGTCTTGATTGATTGTTGAAGTATGCATCAGGTCCTTCAATAGTTTGCATGATATGATTAAGACCTCGATGCATTGGTTTGCTCTTGTTGATCTTAGATAAGTATGTATGACTGTATGGTACATGACTTGTGCTGGAATTAGTAACTTGCTTGGAAGACCACAATGCTGAATGATGCTCACAAGGTATTTGATAAATTGTTTGGGTATAATATGAAAACTCTGTTTTGGCCATAATTTTTCATGTTTGGGCCACAATCATGGTTACTTTGGTATGAATGAATGTTTCAATAGGAATGTTACTATTAATCATATAAGTGCTGTGGGGATTAATTGAATACATTAAGCTTTGCACTTGCTTGTGTGAAGTAGCACATGACATCCACCAATGTCCTTTCTGGATGCATCTGTACACTCGCACATCTGCCTAAACAAATGTGCAAGGACTGCTGAGGCCCAGCTATATCCTTCGATCTCTGGGAAATCCCCAGCCAACAAAGGGATATAGCGTGCTGCCATCACGCTACCTCCAGATCGATCGCTGAGCAGCCATGCACCAATAAGGCGGGCAATGTGCGCCTTTGCAACCCGCGTCACACTAACAAAATCTTTATCCAACTGACCTCAATCCCCAAAATGCCTATCGAAGTAAGTCAGTCGTAGATATCCACCGGTCAGCTCTGTTTCGTCGTCAGGTTCTTGACCGAAAACGTCCTCAATGACCTCCGCCCAATCGGACAAAGTCACTCCAGTGACGACATTGCCAGCCGTGGGCAATCCCAAAATACCAGCCACATCTTGTAACGTGATCGTCATCTCTCCATGTGGCATGTGGAACGTATGGGTCTCTGGCCTTTATCGCTCAACCAGAGCACTAATCAACCCAGCATCAATCTAAAACAATATCATTAATCAATTGACAACTATAGTTATCATTAAATAAAATTTGATTACTAATATGAGGTGTTGCATACCTGAATATGTCGTATGCGTGCGACATGAAGAAAGTCAGCATCACGCAGCATATCAGAAACGACTTGAGGAATATTGTCATATGCTGGCCCCCCCGACAGCTTGCCACGTCGAGTCTTTAGTAGTCGTACTCTGCCCTCGTTCCACACAACTTGTGAAACATGGGTGCGCTGAGTATGCCTACGCAAAGCGCCCCACTTGTATGGGGTAGGAACCACATAAGATGTCGGATCCATCGGCTCAGCCTCGTGATCCGATACAAAGCGCAGCGAATCAGATCCAGATAAATCGGCCATGTTATCAGTAACTTCATACACCAAAAATAAAAATCCACGTTAACAATTATGTACAATTCACAAATCATTAAAACAACAAATTTCTAAACACTAAACCCTAAACATAAAACCTAAAACAAATTTCGGTCATTTACCCGGTCGAGGTAGTGGGTCACTAGGTCAGTGGTCCGAACCGGTTTTAATAACTCTACCTAAAACCCTAAACCCTAATCACTGCACCGGAACCCTGAACCAAACCCTAAACCATGCAACCAGATCCATGAAACCAACCCTAACCCAACCCTAGCCCAAACGTCACATACCTGGCCCACCAAACCCTAAACCCTTAACCGCACACCATCGTCACATGACCATGAAACCCAACCCTACCCCAACCCTAGCCCCGAACCCTGAACCAAACCCTAAACCATGGAACCGGATCCATGAAACCAACCCTAGCCCAAACATAACATACCTGGCCCACCAAACCCTAAACCCTTAACCGTATACCATCGTCACATGACCATGTGTAACACCCCGTGTATACCCGGCGTATTATCATTATGATTAAATCAGATTAGCGCTTAAAACACTTTAATTAAAACAAGTTTATCGCGGAAGCATAAAACCAAAACCATATTTCTTGATCACATTATGTATGGAATCACAAACCCACAACAAAGCATAAACAAGCCCCTGCTTAATCAGATCATACATCCAAACCATAGGCAGATCCCACAGATATCTCAAAGATATAAACAGGAGGAAGCATAAACATTACATAACTAAACTGGTTATGTACAACATCATCTGACACCCGAGGTGCCTAATGCAAAAGAATAAGCGTCCGAGCGCTTTCTGATCCCGAGGACCCTTCCTCACACGAGGGCATACATATATATACATCAAAGTATACAAAACAAACTACATGTGCAACACATGTCTTCCCTCTATAGGGGTACAAAACATAAACAAAAGCTGAGCCGAGCTCCAAGCTATCCTCTGCTGCCCAAGGCCAAGCAGGTACAGTCTCTACTGGGGCCTCCCGCCCTGAGACTGCTCCTCTCTACCAGAAGCATCACCTGAAAAGCATAAGCCCCACACGGGGTGAGATAAACATCTCAGTAAGCTCAGGGTCCTTGGAGGCATCTCCTCCACCCTGGCTCACTCACCATGACACAAGTCATCAGGGTATCACAACCATCTGGGCCATCCCGGCCACTCATAACAATACAAACAAGCTATCCAAGCTCTATGTACCGCGGATCGAGTCAAACGCCAACCTCAGTGTGAAACCGGAATTCACACCCGTGCCATCCCATTGGGTGCTAACCCTTCGCATGGACGCACGTATATGGTACCTCCGAGACTAGGCAATCAACTGCGACGGGACACACCTAGCTCTTGGTCTTAGGGAATCATCCGCATCCCGGGACCGAGTCAACCATGAGCAAACCAAACTAGAAGGTGCGCTCTACTCCTAGGGAGGTCCATATCTATCTTAACTGGCCAGAAGATCTAACAACAGGCTTAACACATTTATCAAGCACAGATACAAGCACATATTATCATGAGTATGTAACATCCACACAATGCATGTATCATGAATGAAACCACTACTCCCTTGGAGTATGGTAGAGCACAAGCAAGTGGGAAACATCCCCAAGGGTCCAAGAACTTACCTGGCAAAGCCGAGCTCTGCAGTTCTCCCCGTGCTCTATGGCCCACGCCACTGACACCCGTGGTGTCACACCCTATACAAGGCACATACAAGCATGTATCAACAAACCACACAGTGCATACAAGCATATACGGTTCACAACCACTCAAAGTGAAAGGACTCACAATCCTTTCCAACCACAAGGTCATCTATCCTATGGTTCATCAAGGCTTATCACACACAAGCCATCATACCAATAGCCTCTCAAGGCCATCAAAACCATAAGCCAAGGCTCTAGCATGTCCACAAATGGCCAAGCAACTCAGCCCACAACAACACACATGCTTCACATAGAGCCATGAAATCAAGGTTTACCAAACTCACATTTAAGAGCTAATCCTACATCCTCACAACATTCTAAGCACATGTTTCAACATGACCCAAAGCTAAAACTAGCTCTATCAAAAGTGGGTCACTATTCACCCAAAACCCCAACTCACAAATCAAGAGGTGATTCTTGAGTTTCTTACCTCAAAGATGGCAAAGAAGGTCCACGTCCCCTAGCTTGGGTACTCACGATTTGTAGCCGTTCCTTGCCGAACTCAAGTTCTTCGAATTTCCCTTGAGAAAGGGATTCTCTAACTTGGGGTTTCTCAAGGTGAAATGAGGATGGATTCAAGCTCTAGAAGTGATTTCCATCACAAAATGTGTTTAAGGGATGGATTTTGGTGAGATAAGGTGAAGAAATGAAGCTTGGGCACTCAACAATGGTGGAAGGGTTGCTGGAGGGAGAAGAAGCAAGGTTTTTGGCCAAGAATTTCGTAAAATGGCCTTTTATTACAGGGTCTTCCCGCGTTCCCATGCTAATCGCGCCATATCGGACGCTATTCGCGCCAAATTCACGTAACAACAGGCTTCCTGAGCACTTATGGCGCTAACCGCGCCACTACGGCGCTAACCGCGCCAACTGGGCGCATCTATGGCGCTACTCGCGCCAAACTGACGCTATCCGCGCCATAAAGCCGCATGAAATGGCCTCTGGAGCGTCTCCCACGCTAACAGCGCCATTTTCACGCTAATCACGCCAGTTGTTCGAAAGAAAAAGCCCTCTGGCGCAATCTCACGCTAACGGCGCCACCTTCCACGCTACTGGCGCCGCATCTCACGCTAACCGCGCCGTTCCCACGCTGTTAGCATGGGATTTTTTATTTTTTATTTTTTTTTTGAAAACAGGGTTATTATACCATGAAATCCAACCCTAACCCAACCTTAGCCCAAACGTCACATCCCATGCCCACCAAACCCTAAACCCTAAACCACAAACTATCGTCACATGAACATACCCTAAACACAACCTAACCATGCCCACCAAACCCTAATCCCTCAAACCGATGGACCCATGCCCACCAAACCCTACACCATAAACCACAAACCCTCATACCATTACCATAAACCCCAACCCTAAACCCTAATAATTTAACGCTCATACAATAACTACACATTAACCCTAAATTTTAAATTGTAATCATTTTATCCAAACACTAGAGTACCAAACACCTAAACAATTTTCTATCTACCTAAATTTTTGTCACTAACAAATTAACATCATCCTAACATTTTTCTAATACATAAATCCTAAACCCTAAACTAAATCAATTATAAATTAACCTAACATCTATTTTACTAAAAAATAAGTACATGCATCACTAACAATATAAACAACTAAATAATAACAACATGACTAATAATATTGTAATAGAGGCAAAAAATTAAATTCACTTACTTGGTCGCAGGATTTTTTCTGAAAGACTTGACAATTCAGCAGAGCTTCGCTGCACAGAACATCCACATAAAAACTCTAGAGAGAAGGCAGAGCACTTCTACAGAGATGGTGGAAATGAGGAAATGGTGGGGGGGGCATATTTTTATAAATGGGCCAGCTGTAACATGCCTGGATTAGGCATGTTACACAGCCTCATTTCTGTAAATATTTTGGAAACAACCCCTTATTCATAAATATTTAATAAAAAATATTATTTAGGTTCTTTTGCATTGAAACTGTGATTTTTTTTGAAAAATAATCGATTACCAATTCTTGTAATTGATTACATGAGCACAATTTTCATTTTGAATCCCAATTTAAATTATTTTAATCGATTATTTCAAAGATTAATCGATTATTACAGAAGAATTATCAATAAACACGAATTATGCAGTATAACTTGGAAATTTTGGGCTTGTGGTGATTTATGGATTCAAATGGAGATCATTTCACATAGAAAGGCATATATCAATCAAGCAATCATAGATTAGACTCATCCAAGATTCCTAGCATGTTTCTAAGTACATAGAATCTATCTCTAGCCAATGGTTTAGTGAATATATCAGCTAATTGGTTATGAGTATCAATGAAATCAATTTTGATATTACCTTTTCGAACATGATCTCTGAGGGAATGATGCCTTATCTCAATGTGCTTGGTCCTTGAATGCATTATTGGATTCTTTGAGATATTAATAGCACTTGTGTTGTCACATAGTAAAGGTATTTCTTTCAGTTCAACTCCAAAATCTTGTAATTGTTGCTTCAACCATAGGCTTTGTGCACAGCAACTTCCAACTGAGATATATTCAGCTTCAGCAGTTGACAAAGCAACACAAGATTGTTTCTTGCAATGCCATGAGATCAATGAACTTTCAAGACGATGACAAGTGCCACTTGTCTTTTTCTATCTAACTTGCAAACTACAAATTCAAAATCAGAATATCCAATAATATTAATTGAAACACCTTTGGGATACCAAAGACCAACTTTTGGTGTAGCCTTGAGATATTTAAGAATCCTTTGACTGCTGTAAGATGAGACTCTTTGGGATTTGCTTGATATCTTGCACACAAGCAAACACTTAGCATTATATCAGGTCTACTAGCTGTCAAATACAATAACGACCCAATCATTCCTCTAAACGTTGACTCATCAACCTTCTTTCCATTTTTATCTTAATCAAGATATGTTGATGTTTCCATTGGAGTTGCAGCATCTTTGCTTTTCTCCATTTCAAATTTCTTAATTACTTCAAGGCAATATTTGGATTGATTAAGAAATGTTCCATTCTTCATTTGCTTCACTTGAAGTCCAAGAAAGAATGTTAATTCTCCCATCATTGACATTTCAAATTCCTTTTGCATAAAAGCAAAAAATTCCTTGCAAAGCACATGATTAGTAGAACAAATGATTATATCATAAACATAAACTTGAACCAATAAGATATCATTCTTATGCCTTTTGATGAACAAGGTTTTGTCAACATGGCCCCTTGTGAAAGATTGTTTAAGCAAAAACTTGCTTAGTCTTTCATACCATGATCTAGGAGCTTGCTTCAAACCATAAAGGGTCTTTTTGAGTTTAAAAACATATTTAGGGTGTTTAAAATCAATAAAACCAGGAGGTTGTTCAACATATATATCCTCCTCAATGTATCCATTTAAAAAGGCACTTTTAACATCCATTTGAAAAATTTTGAAATCCATTAAACATGCATAAGCAAGCAATAACCTGATTGCTTCCAATCTTGCAACTGGAGCATAAGTTTCTTCATAGTCTATGCCTTCTTCTTGGTTGTAACCTTTAGCAACCAATCTAGCTTTATTTCTGACTATGATTCCACTTTCATCAAGTTTATTTCTAAAAACCCATTTTGTACCAATAGGTTTGAGAGAGGATGGTCTAGGAACAAGTTCCCAAACTACATTTCTCTTGAACTGATTCATCATGCATGACATGCATCTAATGTTCATCATTTAAGGCTTGATCAATATTCTTAGGTTCAATTTGAGAAACAAAAGCCATATTACAACATAGGTTTCTTAATGAAGATCTAGTAGATACTCCCTTTGAAACTTCACCTATGATGTTGTCAAGTGATAAATCTCTTGTTGTTCTCCAATCTTTAGGCTCTTGAACAGGGGATGATGGTTTCACTTCAGCACTTGGTTCTTCTTTCTCTTTATTTAAGGAATCATTTAGCTGAATAAATTCTTCCATTGGACCTGCATCTACAGCACACTTTTTTTCCTCTTTAGAGGGATTAGACTCATCACAAATTACATGTACAGATTCTTCCATGCACATTGTTCTTTTATTGAATACTCTATAAGCTTTACTATGTAATGAATATCCAAGGAAAATTGCTTCATCAGCCTTAGCATCAAATTTTCCAAGTGATTCTTTCCCATTGTTCAATACAAAACACTTGCAACCAAAAGTTCTCAAATGAGAAATATTGGATTTTCTTTAAAATAGGCCTTATAAGTAATCTATTAAAAGTGTAGCATATTGTACTTACGCATCAGCCCAAAAATATTTTGGCAAATTTGTCTCATTAAGAAGAGTTCTTGCTCCTTCTTCAAGAGATCTATTTTTCCTCTCCACAACACCATTTTGTTGAGGTGTACTTGGAGCTGAAAAATTGTGGTTAATTCCATTTTTTTCACAAAATTTTTCAAAATGTTCATTTTGGAATTCACCACCATGATCACTTCTTATTGAGATAATTTTGCTATCTTTTTTCATTTTGTGCAAGTTTAGCCATTTTTCTAATTGCAAGGAAAGCACCACTTTTGGATTTCAAAAATAGAGTCCAAGTGAATCTAGATTAATCATCCACAATGACAAGCCCATCATAATTGCCACCTAAACTCATTGTTCTAGAAGGACCAAACAAATCAATGTGCAATAATTCAAGTGGTCAAGAGGTGGAAACAATGTTTTTACTTTGAAAAGAGTTCTTAGTTTGTTTCCCCTTTTGACAAGCATCACAAAGTTTGTCATTTTCAAACTTGAGTTTGGGCAACCCAATTACTAAATCTTTTCTAATAAGCTTATTCATGTGATGCATGTTTATGTGACTAGCCCTTCTATGCCATAGCCAAGATTCATCAATCTTGCTTATAAGACAAGAAGTGTTGGGGAAGAATACATGATTAATTGAAAGTAAGTAAATGTTACCTTTCCTTTTACCTATATGAATTACTTCACCACTTTTCCCATCACAAATCATGCAGCAATTTTCATTGAATTAGACTTTAAATCCTTTGTCACAGAGTTGGCTTATGCTTAAGAGATTGTGCTTTAAACCTTCTACATAAAGAACATTCTTGATCTTTGTTTTGAAGCTATCTCCAATGTTGCCTTCTCCAATGATCTTTCCTTTATTATTATCCCCATAAGTGACATATCCTCCATTTTTAAGAGTTAAGTTTGTAAGCATGGACATGTCTCCTGTCATATGTCTAGAGCATCCACTGTCAAGGTACCATATTGAGGATCTAGCTCTTAGACATACCTGCAAAAATCAAATCAATTTATAAAGGAAGGTACCTAATTGAGGTTGGGTCCATAGGGGTTAGCATTTTTCTTTTTCTTTGGAATCCAAATGCAATCTCCATTTGGCACATAGAATCTCCTAGCATAGCATTTGTATGATGTGTGTCCCTTCTCCATACAATAGTTGCAAATGACAGATTTTGATGTTTTTCTAAAAACTGCATTTTGATTGATCTTTGAGTTTTTCAACCACTTTTGATTATTCTGTTTTGGAGGCACAAATAGAGTTTTTCCAAATGATTTTGAGCCTTGTTTGTACTCCAAACCAGAAGTATCTCCAGCATATTTTTGCACACTCAACATTTCAGGCATGTTGCATTTTCCTTTGTAAAGCTTTCTCAAAAGATCAATTAAATCACTGTTCTTAGATAAAAGTAACATATACTTTTCTCCTTGACTCTTTTTGTAATCATCAAAATTTTTTTGCAGCAAATTATACTTGTCAATATTTGTAGAAGAAGAAGCACATACACATCCATTCAAATTGTAACTTGAAACAAGTTTTTCATTTTCTTCTTTCAAGTTGCAAATTTCAGTTTGCAATTCAGTTATTTTTGCAACATGTCATTTAAGATTTCCTTTGAGCTTGTTATTGGATTTTGCAAGCTTTTAGGCTTCCTCGTGCATTTCTTGGAAAACATTAATAGCTTGTTCAAGTTCAGAATTTACCTCATCTCCATCACTTGATAGATCATCATCATCTTCATTGATAGTGGAGGTGAGACACATGTTGGCTTCTTCATTTTCAGTTGAAGATTCTGAGGTAGTTGACTCATTATCTTCCCAAGCTATGTAGGTTCGTTTAAATTTCCCTTCCTTCCTCATCTTGTTCTCTCCTTGTTGCTTTTTCAAGTAGATTGAACATTCAGATTTGATGTGGCCAGGTTTACCACATTCAAAGTATGTAAAATTGTTGTCAATCTTCTTGTTGTTGTTATTGTTGTTGTTCTTGCTGGTTTTAGTGAACCTTTTGTTCTTGTTTTTCCTCAAGAACTTGTTGAATTTTCTGACAACTAAGTTCACGTTGTCCTCTTCATCCTCATCACTTGTTTCTTCCTCTTTTTCAGCTTTTGAAGTTGCAGCTTTCAACGCAATGCTTTTGTTTTTCTTTTCTGCATCTTCATTACAAGTTAGTTAAGACATCTCAAGCTCATATTCAAGTAGCTTACCAAATAGTGCACCATGGACATTTTTGATAGATCTTTGGATTCCTTGATTGCTGTCACCTTTAGTTGCCAAGGCCTTGTTAGACACTTCAAGATCTTGATGTTTAATTCTTCAGTATCAAAGATCTTCCCAAGACCCAATAGATGATTCACAATATGAGTAAATCTTGTCTGTAGTTGAGAAATGCTTTCATTGGTGTTCATCTTGAACATTTCATACTCATGGATCAATGCATGCTTCCTTGATCTCCTAACTTCTTCATTTCCTTCATGAGTAATCTCCAGAATCTCCCACATTTCTTTTGCACTTGTACATCTCACTGTTCTAAAAAGTTCATCAAAGGAAAGTGCAGAGGTGATCATATTTTTAGCTTTAAAATCATATTGAATAGTCTTTTGTTCAGCTTCAGCCATCTCATCCCATTCTTTGGGAATCAATTCATTGGCAACAATTTTCTTTGGAATAAAAGGGCCCTTTTCTATAGCATTCCAAGCACCTGTGTCATTTGATTGAATAAAGATTTTCATTCTATTTTTCCAAAAACTGAAATGTTCCCCTTCAAACATAGGAGGTTTGCTTAAAGAAGCACCTTCCTTGAAGGTTATTTGTGAGGTATTCATTTTTCTTTTTGAAGAACCAGCTCTTGATACCAATTGAAAATAATATGAATACTTCACAACAACCAAGAGGGGGGGTGAATTGGTTGAACCTTGGTATAATGGTTGTGATTATAAGATGGTCATCCCCCCCCCCCCCCCGCCACACACACACACACACACATATATATATATGGGAGGAGATCCACTTATTCCAAAGGTAACTCTCTTTTAGAGTTACTCCTCATCCTCACCATTCATTTTATTAAGATCTAATGGTTGTAATGAGTAACTAATCTTAACCATTACATCTCAAGAAAATGAATGATGAGGATGAAGAATAACTCTAAGAGTTAGTCTTGGAGTAAATGAATCATCTCTCTCTCTCTCTCTCTCTCTCTATATATATATATATATATATATATGGAGATTGCTAACATACTCAAACTTGTTTTTTAGTTGAAGGATGTTAACAATCTACATCAAAATTTTAAGACAAAAGTATCAACATATCTTATGTTTTAATTAATTTTTTTTAGGCATGATTTTGAAACCCAGTTTGGTCATTGACCTAGTAGAGGTAGTGGGTTAATGATCCAATCGGTGGACCAATAATTGACCTGGTTTGATCTATATATTAAAAATTCAAAATTATATATATATATATATTATATATAAATATATAACTAACATTATTTTAGTAAGAAAAGTTCATCCATACTCCAAAATAAACAATTAATAATAATGAGACATCAAAATGGAGTGATAAAGGTGGTTAATTTTTTTTCTAAAATCGGCCGGTTCAAATCGATCCAACCGGGATCCGATGTCCTATCTAGCCTAATTTGGTTGGATCATTCTGAGTCAATTGCGTAATCGGTCTAATAATGGAACCGTCCTGATTAGACTACTAGATCCTGATTTTGGATCGATTGAACCAAATTAAGTTTCACAAATATACTTTTAAGGATATTATAATCTTTTAAATTTATTCATTTAAAAATATAATTTATTTTTCTCTCTGCTCTGCACTGTCCTCTCCAACTCATTTCTTTCTCTTCAATCTTCTCTCATATCTCGCATCAACTTCGTGAGTTGCTGCACTTCACATTTCGTATGCACACATCTAAAGTCCCCTCTCCCGTTCCAGCGGCAATAGATGCAGCGAAAAACCAAAATAGAACAGTCTTTAACAAGTGTAAGATTACACTTGCCCCCTATACATTCATCATTTTCAATTCAAACTAAATAGGAGAGAGAAAATGTTTTACAATCCAGACCTGCAAGAAGAATTATGATTGATTTGATAATTATAGGAGAGAGAAAACCTATTTGTTTTAGAAAAAACAAATGCATCTAAAAGTCTATCAAAGGTTTTGTGAATGATCAGGCAAGGTGGTGCGCGGTGCGGTGGTCAAGTGTTGCGTGTGGGTCAGCCGTCGGGGTTGACAGCGAATTCGATATTTGATTGGGTTTAGTAATTTCGTGGGAGTTTTGCCATGAGTTCCAGCCTTCCAGCGTGCAAAGAATAGAAAGGAGAGAGAAGTGAGTACGAGATGAGATAGTTAATCAATAATGACTATATATTGAGTTTTTTAAAAAAAAATTAAAAATAAACTTATATTATTATAATGTCCTTTATTTAAATTAATTAAGAGAACACTTGATTGGTTTTTTTTTTCCAAAATATTATGGTTTAGATTGTTACCATAAAAAAAAGGTACGTGTATGTTGATAATAATGTTTTAAAGACATGATGACTGATTCAATCAGGGTATTGGATCAGTGGTCGAATTAGTAGGTCATTAATTAATTTATATGACCCGAACTATAATAAAATATATAAACTGTTTTATATTTTTCTTAAAATATTTTAAAAAAATCACAAATTAATATAATTTTATAACATAGATAATTAGATACCAAATAAATAACAAAAATCATAAACATAAGTTAAATAAACTTAAGTTCAACATACGTTCCTAAACAAATTCAACATTTCAATTGTTTTCTACAACCAAAAAAATCCTCCTTAAAGCCCCCCCAACCCAAAAAGTCCCTTACCCCCTTGCCCCCCAAAAAATTCTCGTTACAGCCCCACCCCAGCCACAAGGCCAGACATAAATCATCATGGGAGCTGTCAACGCGACGTGACCGCTCGGTGTAACACCCCGTGTGTATCATTAATAATATCAGAATCACGCATAAAACCACAGTTTAAAACAAGACGGAAGCGATTGGATCGGTTTTCTTGATTAATTATGTATGGTTTATTTGTTTACTAATATTCATACCCAATTTCAACATCATAGCAAAAGCATAACACATGCAATATTTCAAAATAGAACATGCCCCTGCTGATCCAGTTCCATTTACTCAGCTCATATCATATAGGCAGGCAACTCTAATCACAATATATTCAGGAGGAGAAGTATTTCTAGTATATACACAAGTTATATACATCCACAAAGTCCGAACCAATCACTGGTTCTACAAAATAACTTCCCTCATGCTCGAGGGTACATCAAAATATACCAAAATGAAATGGCTTGAAGACCATATAACCCTCTACAGGGTAACCGATATCAACTAAGCAAAATGAGCTATCAAGCTCTCTTCATGCTAGCTCTCTCTCCAGACACTCCGGTCTTCTCTGGGTCACCAACCCTATAACTGTTCTCTTCTCTTAGAAGAGCCACCTGAAAAAAAACATGAATCCCCATCGGGGTGAGATACATATATCTCAGTAAGCTCAAGGTCCTTGGAGGAATTTCCCCCATCCTGGCTCACAATTCACAATATGAACATCAGAAAAGCACACACATCTGGCAAACATCTCAAACATGGCCCACTGGCTTGGCCCTCTGGCCTTCAATACAACATAGAGCAGCTATCTGCTCAATACTAGTGGCAGAGAACCGTCTATGCCTTGGCAGAGAACCCTCAATGCCGTTCCACATGGCAGAGAACCCTCAATGCTCTTGGCAGAGAACCCTCAATGCCTCAATACATGGCAGAGAACCCTCAATGCCTAAATACAGGATAGAGGACCCTCAATGTCTGTATTTATCTATTGGCCAACAGATCTATCTCAATCCTAGCATATATTCATCCAATACAGATGCACACAAAATCAATATAAGTTGTAACACCCTCATATTTAATACATATTTGTGAGTTTTCTCATTAAAATATCAATATGCACTTCTATTTTATAAAAATGAGTTCAAGGCAAAAATGATGAAAATGCCCATAAGAATTTTGAAAAATGACCAAAATACGCTTTACCCTAAAAATAGCCAGATAATTTTGGAAATCCTGTAGGAACCTGAAGAAAGGATAATATATCCGTAGAGAACAAATTATCAACAAAGAAGATGACAAGAAATCATGAATTACAATTTCTAGAAATTTTAATGGAAATTTTGAAAAGAGCTCAATACAGACTAACTCGAGTATCTGAAAAACATAGGAAAATGATAAATATAATCTATAGTATTTTTTCTTAATTATAGGATAACTAGACCTTTTT
>PYAF01005279.1:20061-30164 GCA_007407185.1 Glycine tomentella | reverse complement strand
CCGGTAGGACTCTCCTTAATACGTTATTGTTTTTTAAGTATAGGTTTTATAAAAAGTGTTGAAAGTAACTAAAAGATTTTAGGTTTCAGACTTTTAATGTTATCTTTAATTTAAAAGTTTTAATTTAATATTTTAAAAATAACAATTAAGGACTAATTTGAAAAAAAAAATAATAAGAAGATGACATATAATATGATTGATTAAAAAAATAGTAGTATTAAAATTCCCTAAATTATTAAGGGCACCAAAGAAACTCTTAAGAAATAAATATACAATTACAATTTACGAACAAATAAGAGGATCTTGGCCCACTGTCGTGTGATTTAAAAGTTTGGCTATTAGGTTTACATGTGCATGCTGGGTTAAGAAATAATGGGTATTTTATATCAAGGGTGTTATTATTGGCCTTTACTAGGACTACTCATGGCTCCTATCTAAAGAGGAAAAGTGTATCCTATCCCCATTTCAAATTTCTAACCCCTCCCTCTTCTCCCTCAACACTACACACAACCCTTCTTGGCATCTCCCTTCCCCTTTCTCCTTCTTCGAACCTCCTTTTATTTCTCCTTCCACCTGCTCCTTACGTGACCTAACCCGATTCCCAACCTTCCCTTCTCCCTAACCCCAACGAACCCTTCCATTCTCCTTCCCCAACATACTCCTCCTCCCCGACCCTTTCTTTCTTCCATCTTCGTGCAACCTGTCCCTTGATTTTGTTGTGGTTATTGGATAAACCCTCAATGAAATCTCAATTCCGTTGTGTTCTAATAAAACACAAAATAGAATTGAGATTACGTTATAGGTTTTTCCAAAACACACAACAAAATCACAAGTCCGTTTTTGTGGTTATTGGCAAAACCCTCAATGGAATCTCAATTTCGTTGTGGGTTTTGCCAACAACAACAACGAAATCGTGATTCCATTTTCTGTTTTGCCATAACACAAAATGGAATCGAGATTTTGTTTTATGTTTTTAAAGTTCTTTTTATTTTTTTATTATTTTAAATAATTAATTTTTTTGTTATTTTATTAACAATTTAATTTTTCCCTTTAATTTCGGATGGTTTGGACCAAACATGCTTTATACGTGGCTAGACGCAATCCTTCTCATAAGGGCTGGGGCGACTCACACAAAGAAGATGATGCTGGTGAGAGAGGCATCAGAGGCTAACAGTGTCAACATAAGACCAACGATATTTGTCGGTAGAACCAGAGGCAGAGCGAAAGCCACAAGCAGAGGCACATGCATCTGACAAGATCATTGCACCTCCATTTGGAGGAGGTCCAGTTCATTTGTCATTGATCCAATCTTACAGGGATCACTATTTTGGTCATGTATAGATCCAAAAGCCATGAATAGAGATAAAGTTGGTTAGTCACAGTGGTCAAGTCTTGCCACTCCCCACTGAGTTGACGGTGAGGGGCTTATGTGTTGCAGTTAGGGTTATCAACCCTAGTTATGGCGTGGTACCTTGCCTCAAATAAGGGCTTCATGAATGCCCTTGTGAAGAGTTGGCACTAGGAGACCTTGTAGTTCCACCTGCTTATTGGAGAGATGACCATCACTTTGGATGATGTGTTATGTCTCTTGCACCTACTTGTGACAAACAGTCCCATTGATCATGCCCCCTCCACCTCCAATAGAGAGGCTGTGAAGATTCTGCTCATTACTCGCCTTGGCATTCCGACAGAGGAAGAGGCTATAACGGCAAGCACCACAGGTTTTAGGGCTAGGTTGACGTAGCTAGCAAACCTATATCACTGTTACGTCTAGTCAAGATTGTACGCGTGGGATACCACAACTCATGTCCATGTCGCCTACCTTCTCTAATGATAACAATTGTTGAATTGCTACAAACAAATAAAACTAAGATAATTTGTAGCATAGGAATAACCTAGGTCGACTCAGAGATACAATTCAATTTGGTTCCTAACTTAATCCACTTATAAACAACATGAGAATTTTATAAAACAGATTGTAGAAAATGAACAAAAATTGCAGAAACATAAACAAGAATAGCAGAAAAATGCATAAACTATAGAATTGATGAAAGATCTTGTCAAACAAATTCAATAATATCAATCAAATTCACCAAACCAAACAATTCGAATTATCATAGTTCTTCAAATAATGATCACATTATGAAAGTTCAGCCACTATCATTAGAAGCAGTTCAATAGAATTAACTCCTAAATCAACTAAAATCACAAGTCAGACTAAAATATCATCCAAACAATTTGTGATTAAAATTTGAAATTAGGAAATGAATCCATAACCTAATCCATTTTCAATCCTAAACACATTCATAATCTTGAAAATAGAAAATAAGATTGAAGAAGAAGATGAACATTCACACAGAAATTGAAATACCAAACCAGAACTCAGATTCACCTTGCGTGGAATGAATCCTTGGATTGATTGATTGTTTAGCCTTCTATGACCATCATCAGTGGAAGAGCCACAAAATTTGTGCAAGAAAAGAGAAGAACAAAGATGAAAGTAAGAAGAACAATAAAGAATAATGAAGAACATTTGAGAGAAAAGTTTGATCTAAAAACTTGCACAAGAAGCTAGATATTCTGTTTGTACAAAAAATGAAGTCACTGACTAACTAACTAAACTAACATATAGTGTCTAAATTAGTAGGAAAGGATGAGCCCTGATTAGGCCCATCTAATCCAACTAATTAAGCTAATTACACAAACCAAAGCCCAATCTCATAGTCCAAAGCTCAAGTGCAGAGGTTCTGACTTTGAAGCCTAAAATGACCCTCAAACCAGCAGAATTGGACCAAGCTTATCTCTTAAAAAACTGTAACTCTTTTCCTTAGCTTTCCAAGGACTAATCATATGCTCCATTTTGATTTCTATTGGATCCTATAGATCTTGCACAAGGAAGATTGGTCAAATTAGCACAAAATCTAAAAATAAGCAACGATTACCAATTATGCTCAATTATTTGCGTAATACCAAAACTAGGATAAAGTGAGGAAATAAGAGTCCAAGAGAAGTCAAACAAGCTAAGAAGAATAGAAAAATCCTAAACTAAAAACGCTCAATCATCTACCTCAGCAACCTAAATGACTGCCATCAGTACCCTAGGGAGTCGCTGCACTGCCGTACCTATACGACCATCTCTCCTATGCAAGCTAGTACACCAACAAGCAGGTTGGAGGTTACATGAAGTTAGTCATGGTAAGTAAATAATTCTTTAATTATGATTATTTTTTATTTTCTTTATTACTATAATTAATTTGTTTGATAATGTTTTTTTTATAGTCTTGGGCATTTGCACATTTGCCCACTGTTGGCTATTTCAAGCCTAGACCGATGCTCTGGATGACCCGATAGCTAGCAGATGGAAGCCAACAAGAGGCACCGTGAAATCTCATCTGATCAGGGAGAAGTTGGATGGCCTTCAGATGGGTGTTGTTATCTAGTGTCCTTATGAGCGCCACAGAGGTGTCAAGCCTTTCCCTTAGTAGGCCCTTTTCTATGGCTACATCAGGTGCAGGACGGACGTGTGGCCTTATCTTCTAGAGAAGGCGCTAAGGCAGTTTGGTCATGTTCAGTGCAACCTATTCCATCCACCGCAATATCTCACGTATGAGGCTTCTGATACAACATGGGCAAAATGGCAGGAATATGTCATTCTGTTGGGTGATGTTGTGCCACCCTAGGTTCCTTAGACTTGCACCCCTGATAATCTTCCTTGGTTTTATTGGGTTTCCCACCCCTATGCCATTCCTCCAGAAGAGGGAGTGCCACCACGTCCTCTTGTATGTTTACCGCCTATCGCAGTGCAGCTACCGCCTGGGCAACCACTGGTAGAGTATGTACCAGGTGGAGACCACTCTTGCCAGTTAAATCAAAATGGATTTTGTTAATTTCCCCCCTAAATTGTGACTTTAAAAGTAGTTACTAATTTAAAATTGTTCTTGCAGGATCGATTCCAGATGGCATCAGGTGCCATGTAGAGCTTGTTGGACCTCAGAGTTGTGCTGAAGGGCACCAGTCGTCATTAGACCATACAACAAGCTCTGCAATTGTTGTAAGAAAGCTTCAAAGCTGGGTGCAACTTAGAGAGGCAAAGGTGAGTGATGCTAAGGTTGGTGGCAAGGGCGACAAGAAGGATGACAAAGGCAAATGATTATTTAATCATAATTATTTGTACAAAATTTATTGTTTTGATATATATATAAATACATATATATATATATATATTTTTTTTGGTGAGTTGATGGTGTGTTTCATTTACTTATTTTTTGTGTTTGTCGATTGTTTAAACAACACGGGCCTTGTGGTAACAACAACTCTTCAATTGATTCATAAAAGAAACATCTAGATAAACAATAACTAAATAAACATTGATAATACAAATTGTTTTTGGAAAAAAAAAACAAATAGTGTATAATTTTGATAAAGTAAAAATATGACTACGCAAATTTAACACGCATCAGGGCAATGATCTCATCAACAGATCTTGGTTTCATTGGTTTACGCAACAGGACAAGGATTTCATCTCAAGATCGGCCAAAAATTGTATTCAACTGAATTGGACCTTTGCTACTAAATTCTGAAAAGATGAAAAACATTTTTCTCACATCATCATCACATTTAAGCTTCATACACTCATACTCATCACAACCATCACCAACATAAATTGGTTGTCGTTAAAAAAGATCAAGTAAAATTCTACAACCTTCGATGGCGTCAATAATTATTTTCCTTGAGCGACATGTGGTCAATTGTTATGACGACTTGAGGACCACTAAGACATTTAAACAATATACCTTTAGATGATGGAATCATGTCACCATTGCAATATACAAGAGAAGATACACTTTCCATGTTTTAAGCAATATGGTGAATTCTGTAAAGAATATGAATATCTCACACTTAACCAAGAAGGGGGTGAATTGGTTAAACCTATAGGTATATCTCCCTTTCAGCTTGCCTATGGTAAGGCTTGCCATCTCCCTATTGAACTTGAACATAAAGCAATTTGGGCAACCAAGTTTTTAAATTTTGAACTGACAAAAGCTAATGAAAAAAGGTTGCTTCAGTTGAATGAATTAGATGAGTTTAGGTTAGCTGCATATGAGAATGCCAGAATCTACAAAGAAAAGACAAGGCATGACACTACAATCAATTTATCCAAAACAAATTCTTTTCTTGTTACTTCCAATTACTAAGAATTAATATTACTGTGAATTTCACTCCAATCCCTGTGGAGAGAATACTCTACTTACCTACTTTTATTACTTGAAACGAGCGGTGCACTTGCCGTGTTCGCAACAGTTTCAAGCTCCAAGATTGAGTTAAACACCCATGATCAAGGCACAAAGGAGCAAGAACGAATTAAACCCTTAGAAAACACCTAAGAATGCTCACAAGACTGTTTAAACTCAGAAAGTACGTATGGGTAATGTTCCACAAAGTTAGAAAAGTAGCTGAGCCTCAGTCCTATTTATAACAAACTTTTGTAACTACCTGTAATGGATTAAACGCGCCAAATAATCGATTAAAACGCTCATGTAATTGATTAAATAAACCTTGTAATCGATTAAAGTGTTCAACACAGTTTCTGAACATGAGCAACGAGCAAAATAATTGATTATTCCGTCGTGTAATCGATTAGGACAGGAAACTCCAAAATATCAAAATGCACTATGTAATCGATTACAAACTTTGGTAATCGATTAAGACAGGAGTCTTTAAAAACTGAATGAACTATGTAATCGATTACTATATGTGGTAATTGATTAAACCAGCAAGTCTTGTAAGCATTAACATATAGTGTAATCGATTACGAAATATGGTAATCGATTAAAGCAGGAAGACGGCTTTTCCAATTAAGCCTGTGTAATCGATCACAATACCTTGTCCAAAATCAATTATTTCTTTCCCTATTTGGCTTGTTAAAGACAAAAATGTAAAGTGCACAGTGGATAATTGAAAGAGAAACACAATGGAAGTTTATAAGTTCATAGGGAAGCCATTACATAATGAAAATAAAACATAAACATAAAAACAAAGCATAAAAACTTAAATAGTCATAGGCCTAGAAAGTTTCAGATGCATCACCTTTGATATTGGCCTCTATGGTATCTAGCCTATCTCTTATTTCACCTAAGGCTACATTGGTTTCAGCCTTAAATTTTTGTTGCATTTGAAGTAAGTTGTCCATCTTCTGCAACAAAAGAGATTCAAACAGGTAGTACAAAGGCTGATTTTGATCCATTCCTTCATCCTCAGAATCTTCCACTTGAACACCAGCAGGAGGTTGAGGCACTAGTGGTTGGCCTGCCATCACCCATCCTTGTGGTGTCTTCAGCATTCCAAGTTTTGTAAGATGCTTATTTTGGATAAGGCTGCTACTAGAGTTGGTGTGGTCCATAACCTCATTATTTACATCAATGTTGAAGTGATCTATGAACCTAGAAACCAGAACAGGATAGGGAAAGGGATAATTGACTAGCCTTTTGGATTTTAGCATAATCTCTTCAAGAATCAAAACCCAATTCATAGGGATGGAGTTTTTCAGACCATACACCAATTGTAGGTCTTCATCAGTAGCTTGGGCATGATTGGTTGCCCTAGGGGTTAGCACATAGGTTATAATGTAGTGTAATAACCTATCCTCAGGGGTCATGGGGCCAGTACCCAATCTATTCCTAATTTTCATATGGGGGTCATGTAGCATTTCCCTATAGGTGTCTAGTTTGTTGTAACCCTCAGGATCTTCCTCAAACTTTCTCTCACCCTCACATACTAGGCCAACAACTGATGCCCACACCTCTGGGGTGATTTCCATGGGAACCCCTTTAACAATGGATTTCACATTTCCACTCATAGAGCCCTTGGCACAGGTATAAAATACCTTCACCAAATCAGAGTAAAAGGTACCCTTCATTTCTAGAAATATCCTAAGACCTTGGGGTCTCTAGATAGGCAGGGAATTGGAATCCTTCCCTTATAAACCAATTGAGGTCAAGGTATTTGGGTGAGTAGATAGGTTTTGTGGCATTGAACTGAAGATAGTTCATTTTATCAGACTCATTGTTGAACCAAATATCTAACCTATTTGGAGGAGGAGGAGGAGGAGGATTAGAAGAGGATTCACCTACCTTCCTTTTGGAAGTTCTAATCTCTTAGGGGTAGACATGTTTGGAGAGGTTTCTGGGTACTCAGACACAAAGAAAAACTCAGAATTATAGCAAGAGGGAGAAGAGATTATGGTGCAAGGCTCCTAACGTCCTATTTTTCAAAAATATAGCTGTTGGAGGGAGTTAAGGCACTGCAGTGATCAAAGATTCGAATATGATTTGGTTGGGCAGTTACATTTCCAGAGAAAAACTATCAGAAACACATCAATAGACTAAATAATCAATTCAATGCTAATTGTAATCGATTATTTTGAACATTTAGAGCACTGAAATAACACATGGTAATCAATTATCTCATAAGGTAATCGATTATTTCACAAGCATCCAAAGGTTGAAGATGAAGAGTAATTGATTATATGATCATGTAATCGATTATAGGAGAGATTTTGTGAATCAGGCAGGTATCAGAGCTTATGTAATCAATTATCCCGACTCGTAATCGATTACTCTAGAAGAGTTTAAAATTTTAAACATGTATGTAATCGATTACCATTTGTTGTAATCGATTATTCTAGGAACATTTGAAATTTTGACACATAGAGGATTGCAATGTAATCGATTATAATTTCATTGTAATCAATTACTCCTGTGAAACTTTGAAACTTAAAAACACATTTTAGTCAATGTAATCGATTATCCCAACGTGTAATCGATTACCCCAGGAAGAATAAATTTTTCAAAGACAAAGAATAATCAATTATTTTATTGTTGTAATCAATTACTGAAGCTCAAATAGTATAAACAAAGTGGATTTTAATGAATTTAATCGATTAACCCGTAGTGTAATCGATTGTTACAGAAAATTTATTAGATTTCAGGGAATTATGCTGATCAATAAGAATTTTCAGCAATTTTAGTGATGAAGGCAGCAAGGGATTTCAATTTAGCATATAGAGATATGAAATATACAAGCTAGCATACATTAGATTCATCAAGAATACCTAGCATGTTTCTAAGTGCATAAAGCCTATCTCTAGCCAAAGATTTTGTGAATATATCAGCCAATTGGTTGTTTATATCAACAAAATCAATCTTGATGTTACCTTTTTGCACATGGTCTCTTAGAAAATGATGTCTAATTTCAATGTGCTTGGTCCTTGAGTGCATAACAGAATTCTTTGAGATGTTTATGGCACTTGTGTTGTCACACAGCAGGGGTATCTCTTTTAGTTCCACTCCAAAATCTTGCAATTGTTGTTTCATCCATAAGCTTTGTGCACAGTAACTCCCAGCTGAGATATATTCAGCTTTAGCAGTTGACAAAGTCACATAAGATTGTTTCTTGCAATGCCAAGATATGAGAGAACTTCCAAGAAGATGACAAGTGCCACTTGTGCTTTTTCTATCCAATTTACATCCTGCAAAATCAGAATCAGAATATCTAATAATATTGATTTGTGCACCCTTAGGATACCATATCCCAACTTTTGGGGTTGCCTTGAGGTACTTGATGATTCTTTTGACTGCTGTAAGATGAGACTCTTTTGTCCTTGCTTTTCTCCATTTCAAACTTTTTGATGACTTCAAGGCAATATTTTGATTGATTAAGGAAAGTGCCATTCTTCATTTGTTTCACTTGAAGTCCAAGAAAGAATGTTAACTCTCCCATCATAGACATCTCAAACTCATTTCGCATAGCTGCAGAAAATTCTTTACAAAGCAATTGATTAGTTGAACCAAAAATAATATCATCAACATATACTTGAACCAATAGAATATCACCCTTATACCTCTTGATGAACAAGGTTTTATCAACATTGCCTCTTATGAAAGATTGTTCAAGAAGAAATTTACTTAACCTTTCATACCATGATCTAGGAGCTTGTTTTAGACCATAGAGGGCCTTTTTAAGTTTAAAAACATGTTTTGGACATTTGAAATCAGTAAATCTAGGAAGTTGTTCAACATAAATTTCCTCCTCAATATATCCATTTAGAAAGGAACTTTTAACATCCATTTGGTAAAGTTTAAAACCCATTAAACATGCAAATGCAGGCAATAGCCTTATAGCTTCCAATCTTGCAACTGGAGCATAAGTTTCCTCATAGTCAATGCCTTCCTCTTGGTTGTAACCTTTAGCAACCAATCTAGCCTTGTTTCTTACTATGATTCCACTTTTATCAAGCTTGTTTCTAAAAACCCATTTAGTACCAATAAGTTTGAAAGATGATGGTCTAGGAACAAGTTCCCAAACTTCATTTCTCTTGAATTGATTTAGTTCATCATTCATAGCATGCATCCAATGTTCATCATGTAAGGCTTGGTTAATATCCTTAGGTTCAATTTGAGATACAAAAGCCATATCACAACATAAATTTCTCAATGAAGATCTAGTTGATACTCCCTTTGACACTTCAGCTATGATGTTGTCAAGTGAAAGATCTCTTGTTGTTCTCCATTCTTTTGGTTCTTGATTAGGTGTTGATGGATTTGTTACATCACTTGGTTCTCCTTTTTCTTCAATAGGCTGGACAATTTCCTCCATAGGACCTACATCTAAATCACATTTCTTTTCCTCTCTTGAGGGGTTAGATTCATCACAAATTACATGAACAGATTCTTTCATGCACATAGTTCTTTTGTTGAATACTCTATAAGCTTTACTTTGTAATGAATATCCAAGAAATATGGCTTCATCAGCCTTTGCATCAAACTTTCCAAGTGATTTTTTTCCATTTTTTAACACAAAGCACGTGCAGCCAAAGGTTCTCAAGTGAGAGATGTTTGGTTTTCTATGTGGAAAATAAGGAACACTTCACACTTAACCAAGAGGGGGGGTGAATTGGTTAGTCTTGGTAAATTAAAATTTCTTTGATGAAAATCAGAGTTTCAAATCAGAGTTTTATTGCCCTTTGGATCTTTATCACAAAATCAAACAATAATCTTTATCACAAAATTAATCCAAGACTTGTTATGCCACAAGAACACACATAC
>PYAF01005278.1:106373-116452 GCA_007407185.1 Glycine tomentella | reverse complement strand
ATTTTTTCTTTATGAAGAATAACAAAAGTTTAGATTTTATTTGATGACTATCTCGTGATTACATTTAATTTTACTAATAATAATAATAATATAACATTTAATTATTCAAATTCTATGTTTACAATCTTACAGTGATTTGTTTTCATTTGTATGAAAAATAGATACATATTTTAGGTTATAAGTCATAATCATATTATTATGTTCTAAATAAAAAAATAGAGTATTATACGATTATGCTTTCATTTTATTTATAAAATTGCATTCAATATTTACATAGATTGAAAATAATTTGTCTCAAATTTATATTGATTCCTTTCACAATAATATTGAAATATTGAGTAGAGTCTTTATTTATTGGACAAGTTATTAAAATATTTTTATCAGTCTAATGTTACCACTTCTGTAGATGCTTTTTGTTTTATGTAGATAAAAATAAAATGTATATTTGTTTTTATGATTTCATCACTTTTACTCAACATATTAAAAGAAGCAATTTAAATTATTTTAAATTTGTTCCAAAGAAAAACTTGAGCAAGAATAAATTTTAAAAATATTTCTAAAAAAGCATAAGCATGATATTGGACCGCAATTAGCAAAATAACTTCCACTGTTTATTTTCATGTATGAGAAGATGTTTAAGTGAATTGAGTCTGAAAATGGGAGTTCAATAAAATTAGGACAAACCTCAATATTTAAAAAGTGTTTACAAAGATACTTGGAAATTACTTACTAATAAAACCATCATATTAATAACAAAAATTAAATTCATATTTTTATATAACATGAATTTATTTCTTATCAATATATATATATTTGTTGCCAATAACTTCCACCTTCTAATATCAAATTAGTTCATTCTTGATTATTGGCTGCGCAGTTCACAACACGCCATGGAGGTGTAGACCCATAAAATTTTCCATTTCTTAAAAGTATGGTTTGCAGGGCTTTAATATATATAGAATATATATTGTTTATAAAGCCATTGATTAAGATATACATAAACGGCATAGCTAAATGCTAAAAACTATTGCACCTCAAAGTCTGGCCCTGGCGTTAGTCAGAGGTCGCTATTGAAAGAAAAAATGGAAAAAGAAGATGGACGTTATTAGAGGACCACGCACCAATCCACATTGGTTTATGTATGCTAATGAAAGTAGGAAAGGTTTGGATTTGGAATTAAAAAAAAAAAAAAAAACAGAGTAGGAGGGGTGACACGTGGTGAGCAATTGGATGAACAGAGTGGAAAGTGAGTTCAATTATTGGTCAAAAGATTAGATTAGATTATCTTGTCTTAAAAAAATTAGTAGATTAGACGAATCAAGCATAAATATTATTCTTACTTAGGGCGAATCGCAAGGCCAACTAGGCTTTGCTTAGTTTCCACACTATTTTTTCTCTCTCCATAGACTGCATGGGACATGGTGCCATAGGAAATGTCTCCGTAAATAACATTCATAGGAGTAGCTTATCTTCTTTTTTATTATGTCATAACTCATCTTTGTTATTTATTGTAACTCTAATATAATAGTATGTGGGGTAATCTATTTGTAAAGGGAAGAGGCATCCAGATATTACAGAGCTCACTCGTGAATCATGAGAGCAAGTCATCCCATTGATTTGCTTTTGGCACCTCATCCACTAGCATCACTTTAACTAGGACTAGGGTCTAGGGTCACCATTCGTAATATATATTCATTAAAAATTACACAAATTTTCGAGGCATAGTTAGTGCTTAACTTTTCACTATGGTGATTAATTAAGCTGTGTTCTTCATGGGAGATCATTTGAGCATTGTGCCAGATTTATTGAGAACCAAAGGAGCACCCTACTTTTTGTGTCATAAAAATAGTATCAGTTGAATTTGAATGATTTCTAAAAGAAAAATTTAAAATATTGAATTTTTAGTTATAGTTATTCTTTTTTATTTCTTCATTTTTCTATTTTACAGTTTTAGAATATGATATATTTAATTTGAATCATGATCTTTGCTAACTTAGTATGGACATGGCTAACAAAATTATATGGCAGTGTTGTACACAGGCATTATTTGACTTATTTATACTTCTAAGTGAGATCTTAATATGAATAATTATTTTTTAATTGATAATAAAGTAAATTAATGATTAATAATGAAAAATTAATGATTATATAAATACCCATTATTTTACTCATTTTGTCTCGGATAAGTAGTTAAATATGTTCTTGAAAGTGTGAGACACTAACATATTAGTCCTAGAAAGATGAATAATTCAACCTTAGTTCATGAATGTACAAAAAGTACAATAAATTAGTCTTGTAGGTAATTTAATGATAAATTGATCTCTTAACTTTATAATTTAATGTCAAATTAATCTTTAAAAATATAATTTATTATTAAATTAGTCCTTAAATATTATAACTTAATAACTAAATAATTTCACAAATTTAACAATAAAACTAGTTTATCATATTTTTTACATATTCAAAAACTAAATTTATATTTTTTTATCTAAAATAAATCAATTTATAATCATATTACAACTTCACAAATGAATCCCGTTATTCACCATTTTTTCTCTCAACGAAGTTCTGGATTGGCCAAAAAATTAAAATAATACAATTTAAAAAATACAAATTTGGGGTCATTTTGAAACTATTTACAAATATAGAGTTGTCAAATACGCCCAGGTGTCACGCCCAAATTAGAGGTGTGTTCAATCACGCCCAATTTGGACTTTTTTCAGCTGACCCATTTTATTTAAACATCATTTCCTCACCCATTCCTTCACATCTTCTCTTCTAAATATCTAATTATTCTATTGTTTATTGATATTAAAAAAAATTATTTTTGTTGATATATTTTGAATGAGTTCAGGTGGTGAGTGTGCTCGTGTTGTGTTATTTTTAATGGAAGGAAAATTGAAGGGTGATGGGGTGTTGTTTTTGAATGGGAGAAAAGGTCGACACGTATCAAGCGAAACTCAACACTAGGTGAATTGCATGAGAAGATACGATAAAAATTAGTTCTAAAAAACAACCAATGTATCACTTTGTTGACGACAAGATTATGGAGGACCTAGGAGGGGACATGACCAAAGCAACAAACTTGGAGGACATACAAGGTCTTGGAGGCCCAATGACAAGATCAAAAGCTAAAAAGGCTAAAGAGGCTCTAAATCTCATGGTGACCACTTTACTTGAGACAAGCCCAAGTCTAAAGGAAGAACAGCCCAAAATGATACACTTAATCCAATTTGAAGACCTTGAAGAATAAGCCTCAATGGATATGCATGAAGGCTTTATTTTACTTGTCCCAATTCAGCACTTAATTTTATTTCCTCATATTTAGTTAAACTTTTGTTATAAGGCTTATTGGGCTGGATTGTTGGTTTGTCTATTTTCATTTGTTTGTAAGCCCATTAGGTTAAACTCAATATGGATGATGCCCACTATATAAGGGAACATCATAGCTTGTTGGAGGCAGAATTTTGATAATACAAAGATAACCTTTTGGTTAGAGGCTAGTTTCTCTAGGGTTCTTTTGAGAATCTCAGAACTTATCAAGGGTGCCAATCCTTGTGGCGTTCTTAGGCTTATCAATCTCTGATTGTGGCGCCTTCCAAATCTTGATTCGTTTTTCCAAACCCGCAAATTTTCCAGTTTCTGTCTTCGTTAATTTTGTATCAGAACTCACGTTATACGCTTCCGTTTTCAGTGATTCTTGACTCAAATTCGTAGTTCAGAAAGAGAGCTTTCGTCTCGATTTGGAAACGCTTGAATCCGAGTTCTGTAGCGTGAGATACACTCTATTCTTAACAGGACGTGTTGTTGGCTGAATTCTGGGTGTGAAATTCCATTCCTAGTTGATCCTAATCTCTAATCCTATTGGGGATCATATCATCTTTCCTCCCCCTGGTTCACTTCCATACACTAAAACCCTAGCTTGGCTTAACAGTAGCCATCTCTCTCTCTCATCAACTACCATATATATTATGGCTCAGGCACGCTTCTCTGGAGCGGTGCACTCCTCATTGGTACTGAGAGACCGTCTGTTTAGTAAATAGCCTCTCTCTCAAGCTCCATAAGCTAAAATCTCATCTCATCTATATAAACATATATAGATCTATCATCCATTTAGGCTTTCTCATTTCATATCACATCTCAGTCACACACACACACACACATACACACACACACACACACACACACACACACATATATATATCATCCACATTGATAACACATCATACCGACTGAGAGTACACCTATTCAATGGATAGATTCTCTTTAACTTTGTCTAACATCTGGGGATGATCATCTGACAGGTACCTTATTTTAGGACTTATTGTCTTTGCCTAAGAAGCTCATCCGACAGGTACAATTCCCCAGAATTTCACTAAACCTTATCCAATACCTGAGGAGGATCATCCAAGGAAGGGCTCTCTACTCACTCAGGATGTCTACCAGTACTCTGCCTGAGGAGGATCATCCATTTAAGGGCTATCCACTCAACTCAGGACTTTCACACACACACATTGCCTGAGGAATCTCTCAACTTAGGGCTTTTACACACATTGCCTGAGGAATCTCTCAACTCAGGGCGGTTACACACATTGCTTGAGAAATCTCTCAACTCAGGGCGGTTACACACATTGCCTGAGGAATCTCTCAACTCAGGACTTCCACACACATTGCCTGAGGAATCTCTCAACTCAGGACTTGCCGCCCAATACCTGAATAGGATCATCCACCAAGTGGGTACGTCTACTCAGGGTTTACATGGACGCCTATGGATTATCCCAAGGGAGATCATCCACCGAGTGGGAACATTCCCAAAGGGTCCGTAGTCCACTATTCTCTAGCTAGAGAATGCTCACCTAATCACATAATCAATACAAAGTATGACACTCTCACAGTGTCAATCTAACATCAATTACCAATATGCCATAAGAACATTTTATCAATATCACAGTAACATCAATGTAAAGCATAACACTATAACAGTGTTAGTTGATCATTTATCACAAAACACACTCATAGGATTTATTAATCAGGAGAATGCCATTCATCCCCTATCCTAGGATTTAGTTAACACTAATTATCATATACATGTCTGACATACCTACCAGCAGTCCAATATCATTCCTAACACAATCACAGTGTTAGGTTTATCATCATTCATAGAACACTATTACAGTGTTCATTCTCATCATCAAGTACATAACTAATAAACAGTGACCTCCAAGCCAGGAAATCACTCCAAAGAACACTGAGCTTACCTGGTATGGCCGTGCTTTATCCTCAGTCTTTAGCTGGTTGATCCATGCTGCTGACACCCTCGTGTCTCGTCCTCTAGCAATCAAATAGCACAGTCAATATCAGACTCATTATACCAGGCATCTGACAACGGTTCTCAACCGTTGAAATGGAAGGAAACTTGATTCCTTTCCATAGCTTCCCAATCCTATATCTTAAGGTTATCAGTTCAACCACATCATAGGCCACTCACAGATCCTTAGTAGGATCATTCTCAGCCTAACCATGGCTTCAAAGCCTTTCTAAGACTCTCTATTAGGCAATTCATTGTTCTATAAATTCAGAAACCAGCAGTTATCAAACATGGTTAAACCAGACATATTAATGCATATTCACCGTTTATTTGGCCTCATGAATAATTCATATAAAGGCACTCGGGTTCATTTCTATCTCAGAACCCCTTATCCATTCACTATTTTTCCTACTCATACCAATCTCAGGTTCAAAACCAAACTTCATCAGAAATCCATTTTTAATGTCTCATATTCCTCAGAACAACTTCCTGATCATACTTTTCTAAAGAACCAAAGCCTAATTCCAGTCCGAACACAAATGGGTTACTATTCACCCCATTACCCATTTCACAATTTAACCGGTAAAAGCTTGAGTTCTTACCTCCAAACTGTCGAGGAAGGACCAATGACTGTCTCTCCGAGCCTCAGCATCCATGGGTTGCCTCCTTCCATCTCTGAACTCAGCTTTTCTGGGGTTTCTCAGGAATTGAGTTTTCTCTCAAAATCTTGGCTGGAACTAGCTCACACAAGGTTCTACTCATGTTTATTGATGATTAGGAGGTGTTTAGGTGAGGTGTGATGAAGTTATGGAGCTTCCCAAGCTCATTCATGGCTGCCTGGTTCAGAGGAGGAAGAAGAACAGTGTTTTTCCTCCAAAAATCGCGTGAATGGCCTTTTATACTTGGCCTGCCAGAGGTCTTGCACTGATCGCGCTACCTCTGGCGCTAACCGCGCCAATATGTCAGTGTCTGTGGCGCCAATAGCGCCACCCCCGCGCCATCCGCGCGACAATCCAGAGACCTTAGCGCCATTCGCGTCACTACTGGCGTCATCCGCGTCAACTTCCAGAGACCATGGCGCCACTCGCGCCAGCCCGGCACCATCCGCGCCAACCCCAGAAACTATGGCGCTGATCGCGCCAAACCAACGCTGATCGCGCCACACACCAGACATGGTTTTCTCATGAAGGGCTCTGGCACTAACCGCGCGGAACCTCGCGCTGACCGCTCCAGAGCTGGAGTATTATAATATGTTTATTAAACTGATTTTGTATGTGCAGGTGCTGAGGTCACTCCTTTTTGGGATGGAATTCCACATTACACATAATGATTTTAGTCATCCTGTGGCAGCCAATTGCTAATGAAGGTGCTATTCCACCGAGTGAAGATCTAGTTCTTATACCTGACAGGTCAATGTTGCGTGCAAGTGGTCGTCCAAGGTCCAAGAGAATACGTAATGAGATGGACAAAGTCGAAATAAGTCAAAGACACGTTAAATGCGGTATTTCCAAGCAAGTTGGACATAATCAGAGAGCTTCTCTGAATCGTGGTGTTATTTCATGATTTACGAATGATGTTTGCTTAATTAGTGGTATGTTAATGTAATTTATTTATAAATATGTTCTATTACCCATGTACGGCTTGTTTTGTTATATTACGCATCATGTCATGTGATTACTGCAGAGCCCCAGCTATATCTACCTATCTCTTCGAAGTCCCCTACAAGCAACGGGACGTAGCGAGCGGCGACAGTGCTCCCCCCAGGTATGTCGCATAGGAGCCATGCTCCAAGAATACGCGCAATGTGCACCTTCGTAAACCGCATGACGTGCAGGGGATCCGCAGCTACCTCACCCCAATGCACATAATGTCTATCTAAGTAAGACAGGCGCATAAATCCACCTTTCAGCTCACTCTCTGCCTGAGGTCGATGACCAAATACGTCCTCAATGACTGTCACCCAATCGTCTGAGGTGGATCCTGTGATGACATTGCCATCGCTGGTCAATCCTAATATACCAGTCACGTCTTCCAACGTGATAGTCATCTCTCCCTACGTCATATGAAATGTATGGGTATCTGGTCTCCACCTCTCAACCAGAGCACTAATAAGCGCAGGTCGATCTAAACAAAAAATCACAATAATCAATTCATATGTACAGTTATAAACAATAACATTTTTGTAGTTTAAATTAAAACATAATTTAATTTATTCAATTCAGAATTGCATACCTGAATATGTCACATGTTGCGACATGTAGAAATCCAACATGTCTTAACAACTCAGCAACAATGTCCAGTATATCGTCATGATATGGCCCCCTGTGACTTTACCACGTCGAGTCTTCAAGACTCGACATGTGTCCTCATTCCACACAGCCTGTGAAACGTGGGTGTGCTAAGTACACCTCCGCAGAACGCCCCACTGATACGAGGTAGGGATAACATGGGTCATTGGATCCCTGGACTCAACCTCATGAACAGATCCAGACAGGGAAGAATCAGACGATGATATATCAGTCATCTAATGACTATCTTAATATAAATAAATCAAAATTATAATTAATAATTTAATACCTTCAAATTAAATTACATTAAAATAATTATCCAATATAACCTAATGTACGTTGCTAACAATTTTGTAGGTCGCAAAGAACTAGGGTTGTTCATAGTTTAGTTTGGGAGAAAAACTAAATTGAACTATAAAAAAAGTTCTAAAAACTAAACTAAACTACTTACTGTTAATCACAAATTAAACTAAACTAAACTATAACTTTAATAAAATAGTTCTAATTAAACTAAACTAAATAACTTTAGTAAAATCATTCTAAATTAAAAACTAAACTAAACTATCATAAGTTCAAGGATTTTTTTTTTGTTGAACTAGTTCAAAAATTGATTTTGCTAATTAAACTAGTTTAAGAACTGAACTAGTTCAATGCAGTGGTTCAAAAACTAGTTCTATACTAAATTTTCATATGGGTATCTCAACTCATGAGACGAAAAATAAATGAAATTTTATACTAAATTCTTAAGTCTCATTTTTATCTCTAAAGATATAACACACTACATTTGTCATTAATTTTCAACCTAAAATTGCACAGTGTTGTCAAAATAAATAATTACAGAATGTATGAAGAAAATAATTTAGTTTTATAAAATTAAACTATTTAATATTTTAGTTTAGTTTTAGAAAACTAAACTATTTAATATAGTTCAGTTTTGATTTTAATACAAATAGTTTAGTTTTTTTTTTTAGTTTAGTTTATATTAGTTATCTAATAATTTACTTCAAAATAGTTTTTTGAACAATCCTATTAAGAATTATGTAACAATCTTTAACAATTTTCTAGGAAGTTAACGTCTACGCCGTTATAAATTACCTACGTCTCTAATAATTTCATATGACCCTAATAATTTTCTAATTTAATAATATAACATATTAAATAATATGAAAAATTATTAAATTCACTTACTTGTTGACAGAGTTGCAGAAATAATTCACTCACAAACTCTTGAGAAAAAGTTAAAGAACTTGTAGAGAGAAGGTGAAATGGTAAATATGATAAAAAGATAAAATAAATTTGACATATGTAGGATTCAAACGTTCAATTTGAACGTGTTTAACGTTCTGATATTTATAAATAGTTTCAAAATAGTCACAAATTTAAAAAGTTTTTTTAAATTATATTATTTTAATTTTTTTTTTTTCGGATTCTTATTCCACAATTGTCAATACCCAAGCAACACTACACAAAACATGCATTGTATATGACGATCCACCAAGAACACTTTGAGGCCATAAGAAAAAAAACCATTTTTAATATAAAAAAGAAAAGAAAACAGAATATAAGTGAGAAATTCCATGCATGTATATGACGATGGCAGAAGGTACGGGCAGGGGGATAGAAGATACTAGGCAGTCAAAGAAAGAGGGTGAAAAATAAACAGCTGGAAACACGTGCGATGAAGGGAACAGAAACAACAACAGTGGGGTTTTGGAAGAAGCTGTAGCGGCAAAACATTGCCGGGTTGACCGGGGACAATAGGGTCATACTACCCTTGGCGTCCCTCCTGCTCCTGCCCCCACGCGTGTGTCCAAATCCTCCTCACCTTCCTCTCATCTACTTTCATACAACACTACACAAAACATGCATTGTACTTACCTTCAACCTAACTCTACATACACTTGTACACTCTCATTTAATGGATTTCATTTTCTCATATGTTCCCTCCATGTTCCTATTATTATACTCATCAATATATACTCAAAAAGATTATATCACAAATGATATATAGCCTTTGGGTTAAATTTTTTCAATATGTCTAGAAATTTCAATAGTATTTTCGCTGGTTCGAAATTTCAATAGTAATGCAAACAAAATTTGTAAACCTTTCTAAGAATCACATACATTTCTTTAAGAATTAAATATGTTTTTATTCTTAACAAATATCTAATTTTTGTATTTATTTTTAATAAATTTTTATTTTGTATTGAGTTTCTAAAAAACAATATTTATATTTTTTTATATTTTATTTTAATCCCTAATAAATTAGTAAATTTTGTGTTTTTTTCATAATAATTTATTTTTAAAAATAGTTCCAACTAATAACAAATGGAAAAAAAAATTCAATAATAAACACAAAATTCATTAATTTATTAAAAATAAGTGTTAAGGATAAAAAATAAAATTATTGTTTTATTAGGAACTCAATACAAAAAAAATAATTATTAGAAAACAAACACAAAAATTGAATATTTATTAGGATC
>PYAF01005278.1:55690-106273 GCA_007407185.1 Glycine tomentella | reverse complement strand
TAGAAAAAAACTCAAAATCTGAAATAGTTGAATTTAACCCTAATTTTACTAAACCTGTTTTGGAAGGGAAAAGTAGAGTATAAAATAGGTGTAAACTAGTTTCCTAACTTTTTTAAAAAAAAATAACACTAAACTTAAATGATTTATAACAATATTTAAATACATACACACACACACATATATATATATATATATATATATATATATATATTAGAGACCATAAGTATCTTCTACTATAAATTATTTTGTTCCAGCTATATAAAATCATTATGAGTGGTAAAACTCTTTCTTTGAGTATTTAATGTAACAACATATTCATAACTCAAACTCAAAACCTCTGTCAAGGAATCTAATTCAATTGGTTAAATAGAATGTGTGAATTATTATAAATATCTGACATTGTCTATGATTTCCATGGATAAAAAACTCAAAACCTTTGATCAAACTAGAACAACATTACGCCAATTACTTCATACACAAGTTTTTAAATGCATGGAAATATTGGAGACAATATATCATGTTACAATAAAATCATCAAATGATAAATCGTTTTGCCCAAAAGAACACAATTTGTCATATAATTTTGTTTCATTTAAAGGTAAAATATAATTTAAGGATAAATTGTTTCTCCTTTTTTTATTGTTGCAAACATAATAATAATATTACAATAATCACTAAAATAATAATGAAACAAACATAAGTTAAAAGAAATATAAAACCATAATATTGATTAATAACTATAATTTGTCTGCCATAATAGAAAATATCCAAAATAAACATTCATACACTATTGTGACGACATATTATTATTGATTATTAATCAATATTATGGTTATTATTATGTTTCTTTTAAGTTATGTTTGATTTTTTTTTCTTTTTAAGTGATTATTGTAATGTTATTATTATGCTTGCAACAATAAAAAAGAGAGGAAAGACGTACCCTTAAATGAAATGAAATTTGGGATATGACAAATTAGTCTAATAGAAACGTACTAATATTTTGGTCCAACAAGAAAAATACTGACATTTTTGGTCAAATGGTTACTAATGACATTTTGGTCCAATGGAAACTTAATGACATTTTGATCCAAAAAAGATACTGATGTTTTGGTGTAATGAAAAATTACTGATATTTTGGTCCAATGGTAATTTACTGACATTTTCGTCTAATGATAACTTACTGACATTTTCGTCCAATGGTAACTTACTGACATTTTCGTCCAATGGTAACTTACTGACATTTTCGTCCAAAATCTATTTAGCAATCATGTTGACAATCATTTTTATGATATTTTTGTCCCTCTATGCCACATACGCTCTTTCATTAACGATACGGATAAAAGTTAATAGAATGATGAATTATCACACTTTTTACACTTTCAAGAACGAAAATTTAGATTTTTATCTTCCAGGGACGAATTTGTTAGCTTCTACATATTTAAGGATGAAAATAACCATTTACTTTTTAAAATTTTAAGAAAAAAAGAGGTCATATAATCATCACAAGAAATTTTAGTAGCTACTATTTTCATGTATTACATAGTACGTACCTTTTGAAAAATCATTAATAATAAAAAAAATTTGAAGAAAAATATTAAAATAAGCAGCAATAATCGTAAATTGTCGTTGTGGTTTAATTTTTTTTTATTTTTTTTTCCTGTTAGGTAATCTACTGTTACTCATAATGTTTATGTGACATTTGATTTAAAGAGTATGAAAAACATACTTCAAAATCTAATAATTTATATCACCATTGCCATCAATTTATCAGTATTTTGAGTACTGTGCAATCTTTTTCGAATGAGTGAAAAATTGGATCAAATTATATCGACATTACTAAGTATTTTGAATATTGTGCAACCTTCCAAGTGAAAAATTGGATCAAATTAATTAGTTGAACTGATTGCAAAATTATGAACTAATTATATTTAAGGAGAAGTTTGTTTCACATACTATTTATTTATTCTCAAGATTATGTGATTGAGAAATTTTATTGCCACATTTGCTACTCCTTTTGTTCAGAATATATTTTTTTTTTGAGAAAAAATTATTTCAAAATATAAATTATTTTAGAAAAATCAATGTCACATTAAATATTTTTTTCTTCAAAACTACTTTTAATAATAAATACCTAGTGAGAGTAGTATATAGAAAACGTAAATAAGTCATATTAAAGAGATAAAAGATATATTAAAAAGTTATCTAATATTTTCAATTAATTATACAAAAATCTTAAACATCATATATATTCTGAAGACGAAGTATTAGGAAATAAAATAATTATTGGTAGATATATCACAATTTTTTGAAATACTCAAAAATAAAATTTCCATATCCTATGTAAAAATATTTCCAGGATTAAAAAAATAATGTGCTAAACAGACGTCCCTTAGTTATAAATTTAAAAATTTAAATCAATGTAATCTTGATTAATTTAAAAATTTTCAATGGTTGAATATCTCATTCAATTATTAAACGATTGAACTTTATTCTTTGATTTGTTTGCTGACTGTGTACACCTTTTCTTCATTAATTTGTTGAAGTGTCCAAAGACCATCAACATAAATTTCAATGGAAAAACAGTACCGTGAAGACTAAATTGAAAATTTAGAAAGAAAAGACAAGTAATAAACAGTAAATACTGTTTAAGATTTGTTTCGTCGACAATAGACATTAATGTTGGGGAATTTTGAAATATTAACAAAATAACAACAGTTTGAAAAGTTGCCAGCCATGAAACAAGTATGAAGTATCCATCAGATCCTTAAAAAAAAAAATTTAACAAATGTCTAAAAAAATGTCACTATTTCAAAATATACATGAATAATGATAAGGAAATTATTATTTGATGAACGCGAAGTAAAATATTCATCAGATCCTTCAAAATGTACAGTTTTATTAGAACGACAAATCAGTTTTGGGAAGGTAAACCGTTAATATAAACATAAGGTCAGAAGACTATCTAGGCCATAGATAACGATGATTAATATTATGTTATTGAACTGTTCTTTAATGTATTTTTAACTTAATTATGACATAAAATAATATATGCGTACATGTTAAAAAATAAAACAAAATGGAAGAATGAATATGAGGAATCGTATCTAGCTAGCCATCATTTTTTTTTTTGAACACTCTAAATTCTTGAGTTTTCTCTAATTGTTTTACCATAATTAATAACATTTTTTTTTGACAAACTTCATTCGATATTAACCTCAATTAAAAAATTATTGTCTACAGTCAAACTAAATTATTGTTCACAAATTCACCACGATTTCCTTTTTTTTATTTTTTTACTAGTCAAAAAGTTGTTTAAACAAAATAGACTTATTTAGTAAAAGATAACTTATTTTTTTACCTTTTTTTCTGAAATACTATGTACCAAAAATAAATATTTCTGAAATGCTATTCGAAGTAAAATTTCGTCATTTAGCTTATAACTGAAAGTATTTTTTATTTTACTTTTATTCTTAACATTTTTTATAATCCTTCGTTTATTTTTATTTTACTTTAATTCTTAACATTCGATGCCTCCAATGTTTCATTCAATCAGTGGTGATCCACCTGATCTTGCCATCATTTGTCATCACCAAACTACTTTTAATTACTGTTTTAATAATATCATTTTTATTAAATTATATCATTACTTATTTTAATTTTTTATAAGATATATTATTTTTATTGATAAAAATTTAAAATTATGAAAAACATAATTACTTTATTAAAATTTTCATACACAATTTTAAAAAAAATTTAACTTTAAAGAAATAAAAACTTATTTAATTAAATTTCATATTTTTATTAAAAACATTTAACAAAAAATAAAAACAAATAAATGTCATAGCATCCATTATTTTCGAAAGCAATAGATTATTCTTAAATGAAATCCTCAAATCCCATTTTTATTATATTAAATTGTTAAAATAATTATATAAATTCATTTATATCATCTGTTTTCAGATAATAAAAATATTTATAAAAAAATTGAAACAATATCTTATCAACTTTTAAAATGAAACAATATCCGTTCTTATTAAGAAAAATAGTTAGCAACAATAGATTTATCTTGAATTTATAATTTTTTTTAAAATTACTTTTATCATTAATATTTCTCTCTTTTCTAATAATTTATCAAATATTCTCTTTTTTCTTTTAATAAAAATATTTCTAATATAAAAATGATTAATATACGAAATATTGTAAATTATATCTTATAAAAAGTTACAAGTACAATTTCAAACTTGATTCTTGTAAAAAGAAACATTATAAATTTGCTTACTTGATTACATTTTACAATTACTTAAAAGTATGTAGTTATCAAATTTTAAATTTTAGCCATATAGTTAACTATGTATTTTTCTACTATTTTACATTCATTAATTAATTCAATTAGTAATTAATTTATTACAGTAATTTATAACATTAAATTTTTCAAAATTCAATTAATTTTAAAAGATGGAGGAATTTCTGATGCAGGTGTCACTTATCGAACCACGTACACTTAGGAGGGACCACACTTTTTGTAAGGATGGGAAGCACACGTTCGTTTATTGTTATCCACACGAAAGTTGTTTTAGCCACAATAAAGAGGTGGATAGACAACTTGGACCCCCCACTTTCCTTTCCTAATCTCTTCATCTTTGACCTTTGACTACCCACTATTACCAAACGGTTCAAAACCTAATCATATTCTCTATCTTTTTTGCATTCTGCCCCTTTCTTTTTGTCTATTTTCCAAATTCTTCCTTGTGCTTTCTTTCTATTCCCATAATCCCATTCATTCATATATCCATCCATGATCCAACCATATAAACTAGCAAAATATTTAATAGTATACTCTATTTTATGTATTCCTTTATCCCTAATTTAAATTTTTTTCAACTAATTTATGTCACTTAAAAATAAGTAGTTAATTTAGTTAATTATATTATATTTAGTTAATTAATTATATTATCATTTCAAAATTACCATGTTTTATCTCTCTATCCACTTAATTATTTCTTATTAATATTTAGAGAATGAAAAATTAAGTAAGTGTATGTAAAAAGTATGATTAATGCAATTAAAAATTAGAAAAAGGTCCTATAAAAATAGACAAATAATTTTTTTAAAAAAAATTAGGAACGGAGGGAGCAATACTTTGTTAAGAGTGATCTTTTCAATATTTTGTTCTCTAAATGCACTGTTTTGAGAAATATTAATGTATTACTCCATTTATATATATATATATATATATATATATATATATATCCTTAAATCAAATCGTATGGAAATTAAATCCATCGCTAAGATATACCTTTTATCATTGTTTGACTTTTAATTTTAGTAATTAAATTCAATTATAATACATTAATACTATAAAATTTTTATACACTACCATTTAATCACGAGTTATAATATAATTGAAAATTATTAAATTTTTCTTTTATTACTTTTAATGGTCATATTTGGAATATTTCTAATTACTTGATAATATAAATTTATTTTACACAAATATCCCAAAATTAATAAAATTGTTGGTAATTTTATAAAAAAAAGTGAAAGGATAAACATATCAAGAAAAAAAAAATGATCATATTATTGATCAGAAAAGTGCTTGTCATTTTTTTAAAAAGATAAATATTATTAAATAAAGAAATAGAGCACAAGCTGACAAAAGATTACAAAACATTTGATAAAGTGCTTGTCATTAACTAGAACATTTGATAAAAGCAAGTGACCAAAACATGTACATGGACAAAGTCTATTTATTTTAGCCTTTAATTACCGATAAATTTTAACCAATTGTTTTTCCCATTTCCAGTTTTTCAACGGTCATTTGTGTCACTATCTCTCAAAAAAAATATTGTCACTAATGATTCAATTGCTTTATTTTAAGTAAATATATAACTCTCTAAGTCTTTATTCTAAAGAATCTACCTTATGTTGTGATTCTTGTTATTGGATACTTTTATATGTTGAGGGGAGGGGGGTTGTATTATACCCTATTAGCTACTAACTTTCTAGATTCTACCAGAAAAGGTATTGGCTTTATGTTTTTTCATTTCATCATTTCAACTTTTTAAACTTCAAATTTTAATCGAATTTCAAAATAAGTTTCAATTTATTTCACAATTGAATTATAAAAATGTAAAAATATTTATTCATCACTTTCCATTCATGAAATATAAATATATAATACAACTTAGTTACCACTTCTTTATTTTAATCAAATCTGCTTTATTCCAAATGGTTGAGTGGCACATGCTATCCACTTCACATTGTACTATTAGTAAAAGTATTGTATTTTACAAAAAGGGTGGCACCTTCCTACTTGATTATAAATTTTGGAAAAGGCTTTGCTACTTTTTCTTTATTCATAAGAAAAGCTTCGGCAAGATGATTAATTTGGCCATCAAAATAAACAATGATTTAGTCAAATTCATTCATATTGAAAGATCGAATGAGCCATCAAGTAATCATACACATTTATCTCCTGTACACTACAAAAACCTTTGATGAAAAACAAGTTACAATATAACAGTGTAAAGCTTTCTCTTCAATAGCCAAACAATGAGTGGCAGCAGGGTCATCCAGAGGAACAAAAAGAGAGCCAAGGAAAAAGACCATAGATACAACACAAGGATAAGTTTACACATATTTGATTTGAAGTTAAAATGATCGTAATGCATGTTTTAATATAATTCAATAAATAAAAGTAAAATAATTTTACTTCAAACATACTTTTTCACATAATTTACAAACAAGCATGAAAAAGACACCAGAAAATCAAGAATGAAAAGAAGAGGGGCCAATGTGCAAAAAAAGTAACACCCAAACAATAATAGTAATAAATGAAGGAGGGGAAAAGAAAATAGAAAGGAGGACGCAATTAGTTGATGTTCACAGGAGTAAGATTTTAGGGCAGCAAATGTGGGGTCCACAAGTGGCATATTTGGTTTGACCAATCCCATTCCCCAACCAGGGTTAGATTCCAAGTTAGATGCCATGCCATGCCACCACACGTGTGGGAGAAGTCAGATGAGGGGCAGAGAGTGTGGCAGGCCCAGTCCCCTCTCTCTGTGCCTGTTGGGTATGTTCCTCTGTTTCATCTCATATAAGAGAAAGCAAAGCGTGACATAGCTAAAGAGAATTTGCAGAGCCTTCAGATTTAGCTACCTCTATTATTATTTTCTTTATTACTATTATTATTCATTACTCATTACTCATTTCTCGTACCAAACACTACACACTCTTCTCTTCTCTTCTATCCTATCTTATCCCATTACAATGCCTGGGAGTTTAGAACCGTTAGATTTGGGTGTTCACATACCCTACCACTTCAGATGCCCAATCTCGCTCGAACTCATGCGAGACCCAGTAACCGTCTGCACCGGTCAAACCTACGACCGCGCCAGCATCGAGGCATGGGTCAGCACCGGCAACACCACATGTCCGGTCACACGCGCCACTCTCACCGACTTCACCCTAATCCCGAACCACACCCTTCGCCGCCTTATCCAAGAGTGGTGCGTTGCTAACCGCGCTTTTGGCGTCGAGCGAATCCCCACTCCCAAACAGCCCGCAGACCCTGCCTTAGTTCGCTCTCTCCTCAACCAAGCTTCTTCCGATTCTGCCCCTGCTCACCTTCGCCTTTCTTCTCTCCGCCGACTCAGACAACTCGCTCGCGACTCGGACAAGAATCGTTCTCTTATTGCCTCTCACAACGTTCGCCAGATCCTTCTCCCTATCGTTTTCAACAACGGTTCCAACGAGTTGAGTCACGAGTCGCTCGCGCTGCTCGTTATGTTTCCGCTTGGCGAGTCGGAATGTGCTTCGCTCGCATCTGATTCAGTGAAGATTGGCTATTTATCGCGGATGTTGACGCATAACTCGTTCGACGTCCGAGTCAACTCGGCCGCGTTGGTCGAGATTGTCATAGTCGGGACGCACTCGCCGGAGTTACGCGCGGAGGTGAGCAGTGTCGACGAAATCTACGACGGAGTGGTGGATCTGCTCCGGAGCCCGATCTCGCACCCGCGCGCGCTCAAGATCGGGATCAAGGCGTTGTTCGCGCTTTGTTTGGTGAAGATGACCCGGCAGAAGGCGGTGGCCGCCGGCGCGCCGGCGGTGCTCGTGGACCGGCTGGCGGACTTCGAGAAGTGCGACGCGGAGAGGGCGCTGGCCACGGTGGAGCTGCTCTGCCGGATTCCGGCGGGATGCGCGGCTTTCGCCGGGCACGCGCTGACGGTGCCGATGCTGGTAAAGATAATCCTGAAGATCTCCGACCGCGCGACGGAGTACGCCGCAGGAGCGCTGCTCTCGCTGTGCTCGGAGTCGGAGCGGTGCCAGCGTGAGGCGGTGGCGGCGGGCGTGCTGACTCAGCTACTGCTTCTCATGCAGAGCGATTGCACGGAGAGAGCGAAGAGGAAGGCGCAGATGCTGCTGAAGCTTCTTCGGGATTCGTGGCCGCAAGATTCCGTCGGAAACTCTGACGATTTTGCTTGCAGTCAGGTCGTTGTAGTTCCCTTTTGACCGATTTTATTTTTTGTAATAATCTCCATAATTTTAGTGAAAAAAATGTTTAGATTTGAAGAAAAAGAAAGCTTAATTAGGGAGTTTTTTTTTTTTTTGGTTTAGATTGGTAAATAAATACATCTGCAATGTAATTCTGTATTTAATTATTATTTTTCTTCTCTTTGTTTTGTATGTAACGATTATTGTGAAGAACGAAAGCAAAAATGTTTCATCAGAGAGTTGTAATTTTTGTAAGATGGAATTTTTTTTTTTTTTTTATATCGAAATAGAGCTAACTTTTTATGTTTTTTATTTTTTTTTCCTTTTTCTTTTCTCTTGTTTTGTTTGTGGTATAGTTTGTGTTTAGGAATGTAATGTAATTATGATTGAATTGGTTGGTTATGAGTATTTTTGTGAATCTGCTTTGCATGTGGGACGCTTGTGGTTTTATTGGCTGGAAAGAAAACATTCACTGCCATTCGGTGAAGTACACATTTTTGTTAGCTCCATAGACGGAAGTGTTTTTGACTTCCGAGGAACATCATTTTGAATACAATCATTATGTTGGAGACTCCTTTCCATCTCTCACCAAAGAAGAAAGATAGTACTTCCTTTTTTTTTTTTTAATCCATCTTTTGTACATCAATTTCGAACGTTGTTCTGGACCATTCTGCGACCCCAACAAGATTTTTATTTTCTCGTCTTAACCCTGTGAAAAATGATACGTAGATGTGGGTTGGGTTGAATTGGAATCTCTGAAAGGTAATCTCAAACTTTACGTGATATTTTTTAATATTTGACAGAACAGAACACGATTAAAAAAAAAATATGAAAGTGAAACTACAGTTGCTGCATTCCAATGGAAGGCCTATCTGTATGGGGCCATAACTATCAACTTGTAGCTGAATAGCGTACTAGTCCATGACCACGAAGTTTGAGCAAGAACAAAACAGAGAGAGCAGAAGGGGTCTGAAACGTCTTTGAATGAAAATGAAAAGAGGCTACACATGTGAGGGAACATGGTGGGGCCCAGAGGGTCCTACTGCAAGGACTAGGAAAAATGTTTTATGTGGCATACAAGTATTAGGATGGTCACATGTTGGTGGCAAATGGGAATCAAACCATGGTTTCACATGGGTGCATGGGTGCTTGCTTATTTGTTATTCTCTTCACCCCCTTTTTTCAATTTTTGTGAGAGCTATTGGTCCATTACTACTACTACTCACACATCACATGCTCAGGCCCAACTTTGTTTCTGAGAATTTATTTTGTCTTCAAACCTTAGGGTATGTAGCACTAGGGACCCATCATCTACTGTCACCCTTTTTAGCTTTTTCTAATTATCTTTCATTCCCCCTTTTGGGACACCAACCAGTACCACTCAATTTTTCTTCTCTACAAGGTGAAACACGTCACCTAAGGGATGATGAGGTGATGGGGGAGCCTTTCCAGCGAGCTTTCAACAAAAAAAGTATTAATTTCTTTCAAGTCAGAGATTGTTTGTTTGTGTATTGTATGTAAATAAAAGAAACAAACGTAGGGTGAGAGATTTCATTCATGAATTATGATTTATCTGTGCCTTGCTGCTTTTGGGCTGTCTCCAAGAAAAGAAGTCAAATTGATATTTTACCTTGTTTCCCCTATTAATTGGAGGATATGATATCATTGATGCCCTTGACAATGAGGTTGTTTCTGTTCATGCGCGTGCATGATAAGTTGTTTTCAGTAGTCCTACAGTACAGTTGAAGAATGCTTTCTGCAGACAGCAATTCAAACACTTAGCATAAGGGTCTTCGTCTTATAGTGACCAATGACGACTACAACTATTACTACTACTACTTCTGTATGTACTGTACATACATATGTGCATGCCACATTGCCACTTTGCCATGCATATTGGGTTATTTTTTCTGTATGTACTGTACATACATATGTGCATGCCATATTGCCACTTTGCCATGCATATTGGGTTCTTTTTTGCATTCAAAAATCACATTCACACACTATTGGAATTACAAAAGTGAATAACCAACCAACCACACGTGCTCTTTTCTTCTCTTCACTGCTTTGGTTCTCAAGTTTTCTCATTGACAAAAAAGTTCCGTGATTCCCGAATAGTGCACTTGCTGTTTAGAGTGCAGAGACCAAGAGTGGAACTGTTGTTGTCAAGGACTAGGAGTGATTAGAAGGTCCCATTGTCCTTGATGGTGACCATTGTTCTGGATATAACATACACGCAATTTTTCATCTAAAAGTACACACTGAGTGAGGTGAGTGTGCATTTTGTATATTTGGTTTCACTATTGATTTTTTTGTGACAGTGAGGTGAGTGTGCATCTTGTTTGCATACATTTATTTATAAAATGAAGTATTTACATGTAAAACTTAGAAAGCAAATATCATTTTTTATGGTGACTTACTAAATAATTTAGTACAATTAATAATTCTACACCCAAGCCTAAAATTCTTGCATCAACATGATGAGATGTTACTAAATGACCAACTAGCAATAGGAAAATCTCTATTGATCATTTGTGGTCTTGACAGAAAAACTAAATTTAATTGGGCTGAACCCTCCTCTATAGCGGGTTTTGCTTCCTACATCAGCATTTTTTCTAATACACCCAGCATACACAATGCAATACCGATTTTATTCTTCTCGTAATCCGAAAGTCAACGGGTGTATGGATCCATAAAGGCTCATACGGATTCGCAATCTGTAAGAACTTTACGGATTCATAATCCGTAAGAATCTTATTCTTACGGATTCGTAATCCATAAAGAGTAAATTCGTAAGGATTCGTAATCCGTAAGAGTAAATCCGTAAAGTTCTTACGAATTCTTAATCCGTAAGAACTTTACGAATTCGTAATCCATAAAACTCTTACGGATTCGTAATCCGTACGAGTTAAAATTTTTTAAAATGGTTTTTGCAATAATGGTCCAGGTAAGTGTCGAACCCCTAACCTTCAATTAGGAGAATCGTGCTCTGACCAACTGAGCTACTGGACCATTCATGTTAAAAACTAATTAAAATTGCTATATATAACATTACAAATTTTAATGTATATTTAATACACATAAATTTACATAATTAATTTTTATCTAATAATATTTTTTTACATATATAAATTTTTAATGTATATGAACCTCTGATTTTATAAAATTAAAAATTTTAAAATATATGAACCTAATATTTTTTATTCAAATCTATAAATTTTAACTAAGTCATGATTTTTATTTTAATTTATTGTTCTCAAAATTCATATATTTTATAATTAAACCATGATTTTATCTAATAATATATTTTTTATCCAATAAAATATATTTTTTAAAATTAATTATTATAAAAAATATATTTTATAATTAAACCATGATTTTATCTGACAATAAAAATATATTTTATTGGATAAAAAATATATTTTATTGGATAAAAAATATATTTTAAGATAAAATCATGGTTTAATTATAAAATATATGAATTTTGAGAACAATAAATTAAAATAAAAATCATGACTTAGTTAAAAATTATAGATTTGAATAAAAAATATTAGGTTCATATATTTTAAAAATTTTAATTTTATAAAATCAGAGGTTCATATATATTAAAAATTTATATATGTAAAAAAATATTATTAGATAAAAATTAATTATATAAATTTATGTGTATTAAATATACATTAAAATTTGTAATGTTATATATAGCAATTTTAATTAGTTTTTAACATGAATGGTCTAGTAGCTCAGTTGGTCAGAGCACGATTCTCCTAATTGAAGGTTAGGAGTTCGACACCTACCTGGACCATTATTTCAAAAACCATTTTAAAAAATTTTAACTCGTACGGATTACGAATCCGTAAGAGCTTTACGGATTACAAATCCGTAAGGTTCTTACGGATTACGAATCCATAATCCGTAAGAATAAGATTCTTACGGATTACGAATCCATAAAGTTCTTACGGATTGTGAATCCGTATGAGCCGTTATGGATCCATACACCCGTTGGCTTTCGGATTACGAGAAGGGTAAAATCGGTATTGCACTGTGTATGTTGGGTGTATTAGAAAAAGTGCTGGTGTAGGAAGCAAAACCCCTCTATAGCCCACTTAAAATTCTTAATTAGGCCATATTATTTAAACATCCTCAGAGTTTGGGGTAGGAAACCATTGACCCCAAATCACAGGAAACCCAAATTATATTATGTCTTCTAATTGATTTTTCTTTGTCTTTAAATCAATATATCTTAAATACTACTATTAGGGAGCTATTATTCCTACTTTTGCTTTTGCTATTTTGACTATCAGTATTGTCCAGAGACGACCCAACCCCAACTTTCCATTTCCATTCTTTCTCACCCAAACAACTCCAACGTCGCGCCACCCTCCCCCATTCAGATCCAAGCATCCAACATTACTGACGTACAAATCCCGAGATTATGGCAATGGGGGACATTGACTTGTTTTTCGTTGTGCCACGCCACCTCGTGCCATCGAGCAGCACCGCACACCCCTTGTCTGTTTATCAATTTTGGATTTTGTTGAGCGGTTCATGGATTTGAGGGTGAGATATTTTGAATATGTGTTGTTGGATTTGTGACTGCTAATGGGTTTGGGATGGTGATCAGCGTGTGTAGTGTCGGGGTGGTGGTTGTTCAAGTGATCGGGGATGTTGAACCAGCAACAAAAGTATGATTCTATTGTTGTATAGCAAATAACGGGATCATGTTTCTATTGTTGAGTAGAGGGGTGAAAAAAGTAAGAAAATGAAAACACAATTCCATTGTACATTATACAACCAAATGGTATTTTTGTTGTACACTATACAATAGAATTATATTTCAGTTGTTTTATTCCCCCCCAATGTATAACATTTCATTGTTCAAGTCTACAACAAAATCATGTTTTTGTGGGAAGGTTAATTTTGAAATAACATGAAAATTCACCAACATGGGTAGTTTAGATAGCACTCTGGTGGTGCAAATAGTAGCTTCCTAATATAGGGTATAATTTATAACTCTATTGGCCCACTTACATTTCTGGGGCAAATTTACTGTCTAATGAGCTTGGGGTAGGAATCCGTTGATCCAAATTACATTATTTGCCTGCTTTTTTTAACTTTCTTATAATTGCTATTTCCACTCATCCTTTTTCTAAGGCACTCCCCATTTAAATTTGTTTACCCAAAATATACTCATACTGAAAAATAGGCTCAAATTTATTTACACTCCCCTCTTTCTGGATTTTTTTTTTCGGATAAGCAAAGTCTTTATTATAAAAACCCAAAAAAGCACAAGACGTGTCAATTCAAGAAACCACGATACAAAAATATTCTAGCAGCATGATCATATATGTTTCTCCAACTAATACAAAAATTCACATCTATAAAAAAAAAAAAAAAAACTATCCTTTTATCTCTCTTTCAATACTAACAAGTTTTACGCCAATTGTGAAATAATCTCCTTTTCCCAACTAATTGCACCCAACATTCTGACTTTCGATACTCTAAATATTCTATCGACTTTCATCATGGTTAATAAATCTTGTAAACTGCTTGGCTTTTTAAATATGTCTTGCTTGGGAGGCTTGGAGGGTAGACAGATATGTTGAGGTAGTGACAGATGGGTGTGGAAAAGAGGTTCATCGTTATATTGAGTTTTGGTAGGCATGTTTTGTTGACCTTATCAGGCAGTTCCAGGGGATGTGTGGTGGCCTATGGAGATAGGTCAGATTTGTGTGGCTGTAATGAAAACAGAAGGATCAGTTGGGCTGGACGTTTTATCGAACAGTTGGAAGGCATAAATGGTGGTAATGAAGAATGATGCTAGTAGAATATGATTCTCGCCATATCCTGCTTATATCAGATCAGACAAGAAAGTTCAGAATTGGACTTGGTCCATGATGTTGCGTGTTGTGTGTTTTCTCAAAAGAGAGATCTATATCTTGGTGCAATCCTGTTCGGGGTTTTTTAATAGGCTGAGTTTGTGTGTTTCCTTGAACGCTATTGTAGCTTTTATCTTGGTGCAGTTTGCTTGTATCCATACACTGTAAATTATTCTGCACATCATAATGACTGACCATTTTCAAACCTCATCATTGCATGCACTCATTCCATTCACTAATTGATACTATGTTCTGATTACTCCTTTAATAGAGTAGTCTTCTGGAAATTAGATTCCGGAAAGAGGGGAGTGTAAATAAATTCCAGAATCTATTTTGCAGTTAGAGGGTGGTTTGGGTAAACGAATTTAAAAGGGGAGTGCTTTAGCAAAAAGGAGGAGTGGAAATAGCAATTGTCTTTTTCTTTTTCTGTATAAATCATAGTTCATTGTAGGGTTTAATAATTCTAAATAAAATTTTAGAATTATAAAGGTGATAACATAAAAAAATAAAAACAATTCATCAAATTTAATTATATCATTTCATATAAATAATTGTATATGATGCACTACTAATTTTAAACTTAGCTTGTTCATAGACTCCATTAGAGTTCATTTTAATTACTTCAATCAATGAGTCATCAATTAAATCACTGCCCCTTCACTGGAAACACCGCCATTATCACTAGGGCAAATGAATAAAATTATTCATTATATAACTTGAGCAGCAATTGATCTTATTCATCATGGAGTAGATATCTTCCATCCTCATTTTCTTCTGGTAGAGCAGATTAGATCCTTCATTGTTTTGGACGGGAACATTTCTTTCCACTACATGGTTCGTGAAGCAAACTTTTGTGCAGACTTCCTTGCTAAACAGGGAGCAACCATGGGTAATCATCTTCATATATATTTGGACCTCTTTCCCGGCTGATCTCAGTCTTTTATTGTCAGCTTGATAGGCTTGGCATTACTTCTGTGTTTTTTTTAAGCAAGATATTCCCACAAGTCAGAAGTCATGTATATTCCCATGGTCGGAAGTCATCGGACTAAGGAGCTGCATTCCAGTAGAGCTTTTAGGAACTTCTCTACTCACATAAGCTCTTTACAATCTGAAGGTGGTGTTTGGATGTATATTTTTTTCAACTTTCGGAGAAGCCAAAAGGCTCTCAACAGAGCTTTTCGGGAAGCCACAATTTCCAACTTCTTCAGATTTCAACTTTTCGGGAAGTTGATATTAAAATAATTTTTGATCAAAAAATATCCTTATGCTTTCATCCATTCATTTAAGCGATGTGAGATTTGATTTTAACCCACTGATGTTACCTTTTTTCCCGTGATTCTTCTCCTTTGTTACAATCACAATAACAATATCCTTATTCTTGTTGTACTGCTTCTTTCTAACAATGCAGGAACCTCTATATCAGAGGCGAAACTAGGGAAGCTAGGGTGGGCCACTGCCCCACCTAGAAATTTAAAAAAAAAGGAAAATAAAAGAAAAAAAGAAAAAAAATATTAAAAAAGATAACAAGGAAAAGAAAAAGAAAATATAAAGAAGACGTAGTAAAAAAAGAAAAAGAAAAAAATATTAAAACAATAAAAAGGAAAGAAAAAATAAAAGATGAAAAAAATATATAAAAAAGAAAAAATATAATAAAAATAAAATGAAAAAGAGAGATAACAGAAAAAGAAAAAAAAAAAGAAAAGGAAGATGATAAAACGAAAAAATAAAGAGAAAGAAAGCGAAAAAATACTATAGAAGGGAGAGGTCTGAACACAAAGGAGAAAAAAGAAACATAAATCTCAAGAGAATAGAAGGAGTCAAAAAGTTATTTCATTTGATAAATCAGTGAAATAGAAGAGTTTCAACTATCTCCTCATTCTTTTTTTTCCTTTTTTTCTCTTTCTTCTTCCTTCATGTTGTTATTCTTCTAAAATAAAATAAACTTCTATTTGCACCCTTTGTTTTTACACATGCACCCACTACCATGTCGGACTGAACCCGTTTTTGTTAAATCTGAAACGAAATAAAAGAAAAACATAACTACTGTTTTGAGTTTTAGCACGGATTTAATTGTTTTGAACCAACTTCTTGATTCTTTGATTATATACATTGAAAAAGAAATTGTTTTGAGTTTTAACACGGATTCAATTATAGATAATTTTAACAATATGAAAACACGTAGAGTAAGAGTCAAATGAAGTGATTTTAATTTCTGTAATAGTTTTTTATATTAGATTTATATTGTCTTCGGAGTACTTTTATTTATAATATAGTTTATTTTATGCTCGTCCTCTCTCAATAAAATTCCTACCTCCGCGAATATTGTTGAGATTTTCAGTTGGTTGGTGATGATTGAATTACCTTGTGCTAATCTTTAAGAAGTTCATATCATGCAAACCTTGATATTCCACGGTGAAGGCCATGATAGAGTGAGAGTGAGAGAGAAAGAGATAAAGAGAGACCGAGGGATCAAAGATAAAGAGAAATTAAGAGTTAGATTTGAGGAAGGGAGATTGCAAAAGGATACTTTTATATATAGGTGACAAATATAGTTAAAGATGCAAAAAGAATATTAAGTAGAAATTATGAGTATGGTTAACACCCCCAAAATATAATCATAAGATATTACGGTTACTTTTCATCACAACAAATATATTTAACATATTACCTATAGCATAATATCGCGTACAAGAATATTTCATTATAGGAACCCACCACATGATGACCCCACTTGTTTTAGGTTGAGTTTGGTTTAATTTATTTTGTTTTTGGGAAACATATAACTAAAATTTAAATAAAAAATCATTTTTTTATATAAAATGAAATTTTAGTAAATTCTAGAGTAAATTACACTCGCATTCCTTGTATTTTGTTCAAATTTCACCTAATACTCATCATTTTTTGCACATTACTTTTACTCCATCTATTAATGCAGGTAACTCATGTCAATTGAAATATATGAGCGGACAAAGTTGTCTTTACATTCTAATTGTAAAATCCAAATTTTTCCCTCCAAATTAGTTTCATAATTTAGGATTCACGTTTCATTTCTCTTCATCATTCATGAGTACGGCTCATCTTCTTCTTGTTGGTAAGTTCTTTTTCAGCATCTAAGGAGTGCGAATTCCTTTTTCTCTCATGACGTTCACGTTCAATTCCTCTTATTTTTAAAAAAAAGATTAAATACATAATGACTTTTGCATTTTTGATATAATAAATATCTGTATCAATAAACCTTCTATTTTTAATTTATAATCAGGTATTTATATACATACAATAGTTAATTCTTTTAAAAATATTTTAAAAATATCAAAAATAGACTCTTAACGCTTTCTTTTCAATATATAAAATATTCACAATTAATGAATTAATATGAATTTTATTGAATTATACATGTCAATAGATAATAAACGTGTTTAATTAAATATAATAGAACTCATCCATTCACGGTGTGTGTCTATATGTATTATGAAGAGACTTTCTTAATGAGAATGAGAAGAGTAAATAGCTATACACTTACTTAAAATATCAACATTTAAAGTCACATTATCACTTAATAATAATAGTCATAATATTCATGTAGTTATCTAAAAAAGTCCACGTAAATTGTATTCTTAAATTATTTTTATTTATAGAAATTGAACTAGGAAGATTTCAACAATTAATGTATATTTTTCAATCAATTAAGATAAATTTCCTTGAAAATTATATGTTTTAATTTCAACCTTTACTATAAGATTTAATAATTAATACTTGTTTCTTTTATTTTCACATAAAAAATACTAAATACAGCATTAATTATAAGATTTAATGGATAATATTGGTACTTTTTTTGTGCTTTAGATCCTCTCCAAATAAAAACACATATTATTAAAACTTAATTATATTTTGACTGTTAAATATTAATCTCTTTTAAAAATGAGATTTTTTTCTAGACCACAAATATCTTCTTTTGAAGATAATCATGTTCGAGACAGATAAAATTATTATGGGACAAAACTTTTCTTTCAAGTATTTAATGTATATATTGTAGAAAACTCTAACTTGAGACCACTAATTTTTTATTGGAATAACCTCATGTAAGTTGATACATGTGCTTTTTAAAAAATGAGATATTTACATCCTTACTTGTTTCATTTAAGTCTTTTAATGCTTCTTATCTCCGTTATTTTGGATAATTTAAACTTATAAATATTATTTATTAATTTTGTTAAAAAATAATTTATATTTTCTTTCTAAAGCGTGATGACATAATATCTTCTATAACCATTTTTGTTCTTATCTACAGGTCCTAATGATGGGAGATTTTTTGTTCTTATATAATTAGTAAACACGCATTAGGCAATGAGTACACTCTTAACTGTTTTCTTTTTTTTAGAAAATATGTAAATGTATATTACCCAAAGATACTTACAATATAGACAGGACATACCCCGCTAAAACAAAACATACACAATCAAATGAAAAACATCAACAACCAAAAACCTGGTGAAACCAAAGAACCTACCAAAGGAGGTTAACCAAACGCTAAATCAACCAATACAAAGCTAACCAACAAAATTACACTTGCCAAAAGAAGCAAATAAACGACTACTAGAAAATAAATCCTAGCTAACAAGAAGCACAACAATTTGCTAATACAAGTGTAACAGACGAACAAGTCTACTAATACGGAATTTAATACTAGCAATTAACTCCGCTAACTTGTGCCGGTGTCCATCAAAAAGAATACGATTCCTCTCTATCCAGACGCAATACACGGTTACAGCCACAGCCAAACAGCGACGATTACCAGAACAACCGGAGGTGGTGCGCTGATGGACTAAACAACTAAAGGTGCCAAACAAAGAAATGTTCCTCTTGGGGAAATTAACCCAATCCCTCACACTTGACCATACCCTCAAAACAATTCTGCACTGGAAGGAGAGGTGGTCATGAGATTCATCATGCGCCTTACAAAAGGGGCAAAGAGTCCCCTTTTGGAGGAAAGGAGCACGGTCTAAAGTAAGCAACTTCCGACTTGCAGCTAGCCAAAGAACAAAGGATTCTCTAGGAGGAATGCAAGATTTCCAGACCACCTTGCTCCAAGACTGGTTGCAACAAGACAAACAGAAGTAATCATAAGCACTTGCTGCATCAAAGGAGTTGGCACGAGTCCAAGATGCCAGCACCAACATGGATTGCATCGAATCACTCTCTTTAGAAATAATCAAGTCACGGATGCAACATAATCTCTTTAAGAGAGCAGAATCACCCTTGCTACAGTGATATAACCAAGCCGAATCCCTCTTCATATAGAAGTGATGCACCCATTTCACCCAAAGAGAGTATTTCTTGCTAACTACATCCCACAACGAGCGAGCAAGGAGAGCTTGATTCCAGCTTTTAAGGCAATGCAGCCCCAAACCCCCTTCTTCTTTAGGAGGACAAACTGATTTCCAAGCAACAAGAGGCTTCTTATTGCTCAAATCAGTTTTCCCCCACAAGAAGTTTCTGCACAAAGCATCGATCCTGTCGCACACAGAAATAGGGAAAGGAAACATGGACATCCAGAAATTAACCACTCCATAGATAACGGAGCGAATCATCTCTAACCTCCTAGCATAAGACAAAGATTTGCGATTCCAACCTTGAATGGTACCCCCAATTTTGGAAAGCAACTGGGAGTAATGACAAACATTGAGTCGAGATGTCATCAAAGGAATGCCAAGGTATCGGATGGGAAAAGAACCTAGCCCAAAGCTTGTGAGATCCCGGATATCCTCGAGGGTTTGAGGATCAACACTAGCAGCAAAAATATACGATTTTCCAGCACAAATAGATAGGCCAGAAACACTGCAAAAATTTTGGATTTTGCCGAACACTGAAGCCACCAAAAGGAAATCGCCTCTTGGAAAAAACATAATATCATCAACGAATGCAAGGTGGGTGATGTTATGGACTGCACAAGATGGGTGGAAATTGAAGGACAGATTATCCTTCAAATCTGAGAGGTCCCGGGAAAGATACTCCATACAAAGGACAAAAAGATATGGCGATAGCGGATCTCCTTGTCTCATTCCTCTCTTCTCCTCAAAATGCCTGAAGATGGAGCTATTCAAAGAGATGCTGAAAGAAGTGGTTGTGACATACTCCATGATCCACTTATTAAAATGGGGAGGGAAGCCAAAAGAGATAAGCAGTCAGCTCAAAAAATCCCACGAAACCGAGTCATAAGCTTTGTGGAGATCAATCTTTAGCATACATTTAGGCGAGCACCTCTTCTTAGCGTATTTCCTCAACAGCTCTTGGACAAGAAAAACATTATCATCCATCTTCCTTGATTTGACAAACGCTGCTTGTGTGAGATTGATCGAAGTCTCCAACACCGGAGCAAGGCGATTAGCTAAAATCTTCGCAATGATCTTGTAAACAATGTTACAATAAGATATAGGCCGATACAAATTCACACGGTTAGCATTATCACTTTTGGGGATTAAAGCAATAAACACGTGGTTCACTTGCATGAGAAGCTTGTCGGAACTAAAGAACTCAGCAACTGCCCCAAACACATCATCCCCGATTATCTACCAAGATTTTTTGAAAAACAGGGCACTATAGCCATCAAGCCCGGGGCATTTATTGTTGCCCATCATGGAAACAATACTCCACACTTCCTCCTTAGTGACTGGCTTGGTCAGCTCCTGGGTCCAAGTAGCATCCACCAAAGGGCCTCTAGAACAAACAAAAATCGAAGGGGGAGAGGTGGCCACCCGAAAGCCAAGCAAGTTTTTGAAGTGGCTAACAAATTCGCTCCCAATCTCTGCCTCAGATTTTGAAATCTGCCCATCCTCCTTAAAAATCGTAGCAATGAACCGGCATTTTCTGTTCTTGTTAATCAGGGCATGGAAGAATTTCAAACTCCTATCCACACTAACCAAGAACTTGTGCTTTGAAATATAGGAACACATTCTAGATTCTGCAATCCGCAGATTACAGGAGATACTATGCAATTCAGAGGCTTGCTTTTAGAGATGAGGCACGTTAGGATTTTACTGGATTTTGAGAAGCATCTCTTGGTAGTCATGTTCAGCTTTTTTCACCCGAGAATCCAAAGAACTAAAATCCCTATAGAAGATGTCTTTCAAGCCATGCTTTAAAGCCTTGAGCTTTTTACAGACTTGAAACATCTTAATACCAGCCACTTGCATAGCCCAATGATTAGCCACAAGAGGAAGGAAATCCGAATGGTCCATCAAAGCATTACTAAATCGGAAAGGATGATTACCACGAGCAGAAGTGGGAGCAGTGTTCACAATCAAGGGTACATGGTCTGAAACCGATTCAAAGTTAGGCACAAGAGCAAAAGACCTCTGGAACTTAGAAGTCCAATCAAGGTTACAGAGCACTCTGTCCAGCTTACTCCATACTCTTCCATTTGTCCAAGTGAAATTCTGCCTGATATGATTTAGCTCATATAGACCAATTCCAAACAACAATGGACAAAATCACTCATCTCATATGCTGAGATAGGTGACCCGTTGAATCTGTCATTAGGGCTTAACACGCTGTTGAAATCCCCCATTATACCCCAGGGACCAGAAATAGAAGTTTCGAAGGAACACAAAGAATCCCAAAGTAGCTTCCTGTTGCTAACAGAATGGAGCCCGTACACAAACGAGACCCAAAAAATATCTCATGTGAATTTACAAGAGAGCTTGCAATTCATAACTTGGGATGTGGACTCTAAAATATCAATAACAACCCGATCCCCTCTCCATAAAATGAAAATGCGACCAACTAGGTGTAAATTGAAATTATTAGTAGCAAGCCAATTTCCAAATTTAGCTTTAATCAAGGCATCCAAGGAGGGGTAATCCAGCTTGGATTCAAGAACAGCTACAACATCAACATTCTTCTCTTTCAACATTTTTAGCATAACACGATGCTTTAAAGGCATGTTGAAGCCCCTTATATTCCATGAGGATAAAATCATGGCTTTTGATGGGAAGAGCCCTCCCCAACAAAATTGACACCATTTGTTTTCCTCCGTTGCATATAATTTGCCTTATCATTTTTGTCACGCTTCCCGCCTAAAAAGGGGCTTCTATCTGCCTTATTCCTAACTCTGCTCTTCCTTTTCACAAACCCCAAGTCATCCTTCTTTTGGCCTGGAATAGATTGGTCATTACTGCTAACAGCAGTGAGCTTCTGTTGGTTTGGTACTAAAATACCATCAGCCTTGTCCACTTGACTAACACTGGAATCAACAATGAGTGGTTTAAACCAACCTCCTCTCCATCTAGAGAGCAATTCGAGATGTCAACTTCTTCCGAAATGCCCTCTTGATTAGGCTGATTACCCTCTTTCACTTCCTTATCTTCCACAACCTTGCTGGATGGCTCGGTTACAACATCTTTTTTGGCCTTGGAAGCCAACACTTTACAGATATTGTTAGAATGGCCGATCATATTATAGCAAGTGCAATATGTGGGTCTAGACTCATAGATAATAGGTTGCTCAAAGGGAGAACCGTCGGGCATAAAGAACTTGACCACTTGCACTAGCTCCTTCAAGACATCCACCTCGACCAACATGCGAGCATAAGCGTTTAATCCTAATGTTGCAGTAACAAGGTCAGTCCTTAAAGGTGTACCAACTGGAGATAAAATCTTGCCAAAAGCAGTCATGTTCCATAAGTGCAGGGGCAAGTTATGAAGCCTAGCCCAAACCGAAACATGGCAAAGTTCCTCATTCCTAAAATCAAAAAGGTTTGGCATCTTTTAAGGAGCAGAGGCCTTTGGAAGATGAAATAGGGCCCTCCAAATAAGACCTTGTTTAGGCTTGCTTCATCTTCAAATTTAAAAATCAGCCAGCAGTCGGGTGGAATGAGTAATGGTATGGCACTCCCTACTTCTTACACTCGTCCAACAATGCTTTCTTTCCAGGAAATCTCCCAGCCACATAACCTATGGCGCTGTAACCACAAGTCTCCTGGAGAGGGCTCACATCATCATAGGAGAGCTTGAAGCATTCGGGTTGATGACCTACCAACACAGGTTTGTCTTGTTCATTTCCCACAGACGAGGCGTATTCCTCACTTGAAACAGAAACAGTGTCTTCATTTCCCAACGACAGAGATACATTCAAGGATGATTCCTCAGTTGAGTCTTTCTCAGGCTTTTTATCGAACAGTTGGTGGGCGGCCAAAATGGTCACTTCGTTCTGAACAATGGCAGTGGACCCAAGCTCTAAACCAACAACAACATCCTCTATTCCACTCTTCGCACCTTTCTTTTTAGTTCTCCCCATATCTCTAGCTCAACATGACATGGGTAAACCTCAAAGGGGTGGGAGTGGGTACTTGCTAGCTGCCCCCCCAAAACCCAAAGAAGAACAGGAGACAGGAACTGTTCTTGGAGAAGAAGAGGAGACCACAAAGCGTAAAATAAATTTCAGAGTTTCAGAATTAAAATTACAGAAATCAAAATGCGATAAATAGAACACACCAATTACATCAAGCACAATACAAAAGCTGAAACTGTTAACAATGGCAGACTTTCAGCACAGATAGAAGCGCCTTCACTTGAGAAGATGAACAGTACGGGAGACCCCTTTGTACTCCAAGAACGGTCAACCAAGGTGATTAGAGAAAACCGAAAAACCCTCGCCACTTCAACAGTAACCAGAATCGCCGCTAAGCTCCAATTGACAGCGTCGTTTGAAACAAACTCCAAAGGAAGACAAAACCCTATGCGCCGCCACGGAAAAGTGAAAGAAATGGCGATAAAGGTTCTACGCCAGAGCACCCGAGAAACTTCCACACACTTCCCACTCGCGAAAATGGGAACTCGAGAATGAAGCAACAGTGAATACGAACGTCTCACAAAAAGACCACAATCATCCAAGAGTCAGCATGGAGGGGTGCCGCGTGGACTCCACTACATTCGAGACACCAAGCGCCACTCACCCAAGGAGAGAGAATTCACGGAAGAGAAGTAAAAGTCCTAAGGAGTGAAAATTACGAACCCTACCCCAATGGCTAGGCCACAAGGAAACACCCAAGGAGGGATGGAGGCAAAATCCTAGCAGAGCTTCTCTCTCTAACTTTTCTCTCTTGTGGTGACTGACTTGAGTGACTGAATGACTCTTAACTGTTTTCTTAATGAGAGGAAAGGATGCTAACGTTATGAGTATACGTAATGATGGTTTAGATGCATTTTGTTATCATTTTCCAAGAAACAAATACATTCAGCTTAATTTATTTAACAGGTAACTAGCAATATCGGTGATCATATCATAGGAATTCATCAAAACGTCCTGTGTGGTTCGAAAAATGAATAAAAGAAATTTGAAATATCATTAATTCAATTTTAGTTATTAAGTTTTTTCATTTTAAGGTAGACACTATTTTAATTCTACACTCAAGTCGTAAAAATGTTTTTCTTATTTTTAGAATTCTCTTAATAATATATAAAAAAATTATTGCCTTAAAAAGGTTAAATTATTATGTAGTGATGGTTAGGCCAACGCATGATGAATCATTACTTAGAAAAACATATATATTAGTATCGACAGTTAATTAAGCCGATGCTAGTTACGTATAATTGTATAAACATTTTATATTTTCACAACCTGAAAGCAGGCTCGTCAACCTGTTATCTAATTTTAGATAATAAATATCATCACGTACTCTAGGAGTGATGTAAATATAGAAAGCTCTATGATCCAATGATAGTAATTAATGGTATCTGAGCTTGTTTAGTGATGGTACAACTATATGACAATATTTTCACCTTAAGTTTTTATGAAGTTAGAAACGTTAGCACTTTGCATTAAAGTATTCACTCGACACCTTGGCACTCGATAGAAAGTAGTGTAACTAAAATATAATCACTGTTCAAAATACAACACGCCAATTGAGTATTGCATGCAACTCTAGTTAGTGGTTTTCTCTCACTTCGTCCACAGATTCGAAACTTAGCACTCCAAACCAAGAAAAAACCCTTAAACACGCAAAGTGGTTATTATGAAACGGCCTTGTCTTTTGTGTTTGCATCTTTTGCTTCCGTTTGATGAAAGAAAAACAAAAATAAGAGTTTCACTAACTTTTTCTTAACATATGTTAATTAATAATCGTTAAAGAATGGAGAACAGATCGATAATTAGTTAAATAATAATAATAATAATAATAATAATGCACATTGCATTACTCACTGTAATTATGATATGGTTTTAAAATATTTTCTATACGTAGCTCTATATGTGTAGAATACTTATGTTTATTGTATGATATCGTAGAGGCATATTCGTTTTCACTTTTGAGGGAATCGCGGTGGTGTCATGATTCCTATATAGACGGTGACACCGACTACACAAGACAATACGAACGTTCTAATATCAAATAAGACAAATCACTATCATGTTTGGAATACACAAATTAAACTACCATTTCACTGATAGAGTGTTCTTGAAAGGTGGCAAACCCAACTTCTAGCGTTTTAGAGCATCTTTAGTGGTACATCTTAAATTGAGATCTTAGATCACTTTTTAGTGGACCCTATAGGACCACATAGGATTAAAGATCTCTCAAGATCTCTTTAATTTTTTTCTTTAATGATAGATCTCATTTTGAGATCTTAGGAAGAGAGAAAGAGAGAGAAAATTTATTCTTTTTTGAATAATGTGCAGATCTTGAGGGATCTTGTACAAGAACCCATTCTCCATGTTGGAGATCTCTCCACTTCCTTTATTGGGAGATCTTGTGAAGATCAGATCTTGAACTCAAGATTTTTGCTTAAGATCTACCACTAAAAATGCTCTAAGCAGAAGCGTCAAAGCTGAAAAACCAAAAATTGGTGGAGCATTGGTTGGCTCAAAAAAGGATATAGAAGACTAATGATTAGATGTAGTGTTCAAAAAATAATTGAATATCGTATCTCATATTAAAACAATTAAAGTGAACCTCTCAAAACTACGTTTTCTTTACAAGAACCCAGTACTACATTATATTTAAGTAATTTATGCATAAATTTGTTTTAATGATGAAAAATTTAAACGACTCATTTCATTAAAAAAAGAGTTAAACAACTCATATTTTTGTAATTTTTATTTACACTTAACTTTGTTTCAAATTAAAATATTAATTATTTTTAATTGATATTATAAAATGATTTTTTTATTTGTAAGCAACTGTATTTTCAAAAAAAAAAATCATCCATATCATATAGGCTTGCTCTAATGAGAAGAAAAAAATTAAGATCATAAAATACCCATAAAAAAAACTTGCTTTAAAGATGCTCTGACCATGATTTATTTGCGGGCTTGCGGCAAATAAATTAACACTGTAATGTGATTTGGTTCGAGATGATAAAATAATCATAAAAAAATTGGTGCTAAATGTACTTAAGTAGGTTCAAACATGCAGAAATTATAATTGAATTATTTAATTATCATTTAAAAACAATATCTAAAATTGGAGGATCATGCTTGTACCTTTGATTAATTAGGACCATTTTTCATCTCCACACAGCACTTTTTTTCTACGAGTGAATCTTGAATAGATACCATCAATTAAAATATATATTAAAATAATAATAGAATGATTAACAAATATTTTAATATTAAATTTCTAGTTAATGTACTTATATATAGTGTCCACGTACAAGATACTATTCCTTGAAAAGGAATGGTGAAACTATTGATTTTCCTTATTGTAGATTTACAATTTCCCTTAACAAAAACTTAATTCAAAATTTTCAAATTGATCTCTATCTATTAATTATCATTGCACTTAAAAAAAAATCAAATAATCCTTAACATATACCTTTTGTCTATTGACAATATTGTTTTATCAAGATTTCCACAAAGATTGCTACTAAATATAGGGCCCAACGCTCTATGGTAACTCAATCCTTTACAATCTCATTTCAAGGAATTTTCTTTTTTTTTTTTTTTTTTGGTAGTGCAATCTTCAAGGATTTAAACTTTGCACTAATCAAAATATATAATAAAAATAATTAACTTGACGTGAATTGCCGATTAAAAATATCAACACACCAAGAAGTGTTGATTGATGAAATTAAGCAAGGACTCTAGCATTGACAATCTTTAAAAACGTAAATAATAAAGCTAAGCTTAGTTGACAAAAGTTTTGAAAATATTAGAAATACATAAAATGATTTTAACTCAGAAATTTTATTTTATTTTATTTTTCTTTTCCTAAAGATACTTATTGAAAACTTCATCCAAACAATGCATAAATGAATTAAACACAACAAGATTATCCAGTAACCTATATAAAGTATGTTTGGATCCAAGACTAAAAGTGATTTTAAGAGTTTCTTTATTGAAAAAAAATTCTATATTTTCAATAGAAAAACTCTCAAAAGCACTTATAACTTGTATTCAAACAGATTCATAATCCTCTCAAGTCTCACCAGTCACCAACCTTAGATTTATAATGAAATTTAATAATATCCAAGTGCTTATAGCTTATCATAAACGACATGTAATCATCCATTACAACTGTATAAATGAAACTCTAAAATAGTTATAGTCCACCCACCAATGTTTTTTGTTTAATTCTTTTTGGGGGTATGTTATCGTCCCCAATCATGACAAATGAGAGTTACTGATCTCTTAAGAAAGAAGTTCATAAAGTTTAAAAAAGAAAAGAAGAAGCTATAGATAGAGCCAGATAAAGAGGATAGAGGTTCTCCCTATCAAGTAGCTAAGGCTGTTGTTTTGCAAATAGGGCACAGGTTCTTCTGCATTAGCCACTGCTTGATGCAGTCACTGTGGAACTCATGCCCACAATCCAGTGATCCAACATTCTCTCCATCAGCAAATTCATCCTGCCATCATGAAAGAATAAGAAAAATGCATTATGTATCTAGCTCAGAAGTTACACACACTATTGTATTTGTTTTCATGTTCTCTTTACTTTTACAGTTTTATTATCAGAGACATGAAGTTATAGGGTTGGCTTGGTGGTCGGAAAGGGCGGTTTGAAGGATCAAAGGGATAAACTGAGACAGACATTGCTCATACCTGACAGATACAGCAAGGTTCCAAATCAATAGAAGAGTCTGTCATGACAGACACGTAAATTCGTTGTTTCATCAACTTAATAATGATGTCCTCACTCAATCCAGTGCTCACGTCTCCTATGCGCTCCTCCAATGCCAACAACTCCTGCAACCCAGTTAAAGTCAGAAGAAATAAGAGAGCTACTGATGGATGGGAATACCATATATCCCCTTTTTACCTCATAAGACATGTTGTCGACATCAAGGCGCATTTCTCTGTGCCTGTCATGCATTTCAGCCATGCCATGATATAGGAACGGGTCAAAGAGCATATAATCCTGACATTTCACAAATGTCAAAGGAAAATGTTAAGTCAGTATTTTCAATAGTCTAGAGTATTGCAAAATCCAGTGGAACATAGCCTACACAAGCTAACAGGCTTGTGCTTGCTTCAAATGCAAATTTTTGTTTTGCAACATAACTATATGCATAAACAAGTATGCCAATTTGAAGAGAATCATGCACAAAATAAGTTTTATCTAAAAAACATGTAAACAACGATGATCTAATCAGTATTGCAAGAGAAACGGAGTCTACTGTCGCTAAATTGACAATTGCTCACAGACTACTTGCCCAACCCTAGTGTCAGTATTATATCCATAGCTGAATTTCTCCCTAAGATGAAAGAGAAACATGCGCATTGAAAATCCATCAAATCATGATTCAATGATAATACATACTCTAATATTAATTCCACAACACAGCGAACTAACGTCATAAACTGTCACAAGATGTATTAGATTCGAACCTCAGCTCGCAAGTTCTCACCCCTCCGCATTGCCATCAAGACTTGGCGAATCTGGCACACAGAACAATCAGATAATTAGTTCAGGTAGGACAAAGATGGCAGCAAATTTAGCTAATTTGTCGATCAAATTTCACTTTATCAAGATGCTTGTGAGTAGTTAGTGGGCTGCTACAAAAAAGCCATTCTGCTGAAAATTAAACTGAAAAAGGCTATGAGAAAAGGAGGCAGCACTAGAAATTAGACAAACATCAAGACCATATGTATCAATCTAAAAAAATTGTGCTATTTATTCACTTGTGCACATTTCTTGTTTAAATTGTTGATCCTGGCTATATGAGCATATTTTTATAGGAAAATCATCATACCTGCATGGTGTAGCCTTCAAATAATAGCGCAACATATTACGTACAAAGGAAAACAGAAAAGATACCTCAGATATTAGTCGACGTCTCCCCTCATTGTCAAAGGTTAATGCTCGCAGTGAATGGGGACCAGAGAGAACATCACCACCCCTTCTTTCCATCAACAATGCTGTTCTTGCATATGGTTGGTTGCTGCTAGAACCCTGGGTAAATGAAGGAGGACCAGAAGAAGATGGGGCAGAATGGCCATTATGAACATTAGATGCAGAGCTAATTGATGGAAAAAGGGACCAAGGACTGAACTCTGGCACACTCTGCATATTTTCTGCCGGGACTTCATGATTAAAAATCCAGCTAGGGTTAGGGGGAGAGTGAACATTTGAACTAGATCCAATCCAGGATGGAGGAGGTACACCTCCAGAATTATTCACATTACCAGATAGTGTATGCCAACCAGTAGGTTCATGTCCTGAAGACGCAGGCACATTCATGGGGTGTTCAGTACTATCTCTTGGAAACATTCTCAAATTAAAATCTTCCCAGACAGCTCTTTCTCCAGAATTATAAGAAGTTGAAGATCTGGCCCCTCTAGGATTGGCAGTTCTGTTCCAAGGAAAAGAATGAATGCGCAAGGCAGGTGACTGGTTCAGAGAAGCACCAGAATTAGCAGACGACACTCCAGCTGTTAACCTCAATTCCAACAAATCATTGATTGAGTGAGAGCCAGGTATTTGATGCAGAGAAGAATGATTATGATGCCTAGCACTCCCTGTTGATGGTAAATTGAGAGGTACAGATTCCTGATGCTGTAGATGGCTCATTCTTCTATCAAAGTTTCTTAGAGGCCTTTCCACATTTTCTGCAATACTTATCAAAGGAAATGCATTGGAAGCTTCTTGTCTCACTTCATTTCTTGCATTCTGAAATAATGGAGGACTAGTAACAGGAATATCTTCTATAGGTGTAGAATCACTTAAGCTGCTAGAAGCATTAAGATCAACAGGATCAGTAGGCCAGCAACCATTTCCAGATTGTACAAGAGTGCTTGAGCTTCCTCCAGAGCACATTTGCCTAGAACTACCTTCAAGAGCCTTTCTCTTGCAGGAAGGACCCCAATTAACTAAAGAAGAACTTGAATTAGCACTATCACCCCAAGCCATGGATCCAGAGCTTTCAGATGAAGCTCCTATGTGATTACATGAAGCACTGCCAAACAATGTCTTTTCTCTATCTATTCCACTAGTATTGTTGGAATTAACACTACTATCAGCTTCTTTGCCCTTCCCACGATCAGCGGCATTAGTAACATGCCCCATATCTAGATTAATATTCTGGCTAATATGAGTAGAACTGGAACCTTGCAAAAAGGAAGGGTGAACTCTAGATTGATTGCCATGTAGATTAGTATTTGAACTAACAGGAAAAATTACATTATGTGGTTCAAATTGTCTTTCCTCAGACCTGAGACCATCCTCAGTAGCAGCATTATACGACGAAGACAGCCCATGTTCTGATTTTAGACCTTCATCATTGACTTGGTTGATCAGATTCAGTCTAGAACTAGATTCACCAGTACTCCAGCCATTGAAGCTCTGAACATTATGACCAGTGCCACGTAAACATGCAGTCTCACCAGAAGATCCCCTATAATCTGAAAACCGGAAATCTACTGCATTTTGCACATGATTCAAGGAAGACTGATGATTCATATCAGTGCCACTAGAACTGGGCCCTTGCATCATACTAACAATTGCTGGAAACGATCCAATAGTCCTCCTTTGTCCTTGCATCAGAATCAAGCTATCCCACCTAAATTAATCAACAGGAAACATATATAAGATTCTCAAATCTCAAGGTATAGTTAAGGTGCACAAGAGTCATATATATAACCTATACATGACAAAACTTAAGTGTATAGCATGCTTTGCCACAGATACAATCAGAATTTAGCTATTTAATCAATGCAATAAAATGAATGAGGTAGGATATACAAACATTAGAGAGTAAAATAGTTCGCTGAAAAGCCTAAAACCGCTTTAGTAACCCATAAATCAGATAGAGCTAGCCCAGAGAACTCAAACATGCATTTTTCTGGGACAAAATTATTGTTTCAGTGTGATGGTGCACATACATCCTGAAAGGGAGATTTAGACTGAAGAGAAACAAAAAGGAAAACGAACATTTTACAGTCCCTAAGAAAACCAACTACTCTAATATTATGTTGATTACTGAACATTTCAGGTAGATACCCATCAGTTAGTTAGCTGGGCCAAGATGAATAGAAGAATTACGGCATGTTCTTGTCAATGGAATTAATGGAAAATTAATAGAATAAATGGCAAATTTTCTGGACTTTAAATTAGCTGCATAATTGTACATTTTGTAATTTTTATTCTCTCCTTAAGTAGGATGATACCACAGCTCGAGGTGTAACTGTTATTCTCTTCTTAATTAGGATAAATCTATATGTCAGTTAACTAATATTTTGGGCAGAAAATCAGCATGTCAGCTTGTAATTATATACTATTTATATGAGAATCCTCCAGCAGAACACAGATTTCTGAGGTTGACATGGTATCAGTCTGGCTTACAGTCCTAACCCAGTCAGAGTTTTTCTCTCTTATTTTTCAACCTAGTTCCAAATTTCACGATTTTTGCCATACAGTCTCAGTTCTGTTCTATTTTATTTTCCAGTCCAGTTTGGTTCTTTGTCATGTCTTCGAAAAAACTAAATGTCTTAATGGTTCGCCTTAATGGCCAGAACTACCTAGCCTGGGCATTCCAGTTCCAGATATTTGGCAAATGAAAAGATCTTTGGGTTACATTGACTGCAGTGCTTCTGCTCCTGATAAAGACAAACATAAGGATGAAAATGCCAAATGGGCGGTAAAAGATGCTCAAAAGTCATGGTGTGGTCATCAGTTCTGTTACTCCCAAAATCATCGTAATAGCTAATATTTTGGGCGAGAATTAGCATGTCAGCTTGTAATTAAATACAATATATATGAGAATTTTCCAGCAGTAGAACACAGATTTCTGGCCTGCTGTTTTCTGAGTTTGACAGTTATTAATAAGAAAGGTGAGAGGGAGAGATATCTGCCCATTTGAGAGAATTGGGCCCTTTGGGCATTGGGAGGTGCAGACCCTCGAAGTTCTGCAATGAGGCTCTGTATTCAGGGGGAAGGTCCCTTAGTTTTTCAAATAAGATACCAGGTTTCTGTCAACTAGTATCAGAACTCCAATGTTGGAATTGTGAGTATTAAATCTTAAAGCTGATTCCAGAACTCTAAGCAAAAGGAGCCTGAGCATGGCTGATTAATGTGTAGTAGTAATTTGAGGCCACAGGAATAACCAAGGAAGGAAATATACAACTGATTGGAAAGGCTATGTGAGGACATGTGCATTTATTTGGTGGTTTGGGTGGAAAGGGGACCATCCAAGTGCAACACGGTGGCAATTCTCAAAGACTTTGCTCAAAGAGTTCCGGCAAGACTTGATCTAGATCTACTAGTGAGGGTCCAAGATGAGGAGCAAGAATCTTAGGTGCTGGAAAATAGCAGAGATGGTCTTGAAATCAAGAACCAGGCTGGGGGAGAAGCAAGCTATACCGTGGAAGCAGAGAATGATGGAAAGTTAGAGCTGACAAATCAAAATGTTGGGAGGAATTCAGGATGAACATGACCATATAGGGTCGATTAGAGACATTAGAGAAGAGTGTCAAAGCTCTATGATGGAGTTTGGAAGAAGATTGGAGGGAAGCAGAGCTTACCCATGGGGAACAATTCAAACGAGGTGAGCTCCACAAAGCAAAACTTCTGAAAATTCGAATCAGTGACCTTGATGGCATGCAAAAGCCAGGGGAATGCAGTGAATGTTAACATAACCAGAAGTGAGCAAGAGTGAAAGGGAAAATGAAGGATTTAAGAGCAAGAGTCAAAATTTCAGTGAGGGAAGAGAATCTTGGAAGCAAGAAAACAGAAAGAGAGAGGAAATCTTGAAGACATGAAATAGATGTGGCCAATGAAGACCCTGATCAGCCAATGGAAGAAAATGAACAAATGAAAACCAACAAGCAACACATGGATTGTAATAATCACCTTTTGGGTATCAAATGGAGAGTGAAAGAAAAGGAAGAAAAAGAAGTTCTCTTTGTGGGAGTCTTGTGACTGACTTTTGTGGAAGAATTGCAGAAGAAGTGCCTATGGTGGCTGGGTTGGAGTGACACAAAGGGAACTCATTTTCAGGCTTGATAGACCAAGCCCAAAGGAGTAAGGAGAAGAATTGGACTTCTAGTAGAGGAAATTATTGAGAGGCAAACAGGAAATTACAACAATTGAATTGTTCCCATGTCCCAATGGGCAAAGTCCAGCAAAATAAAGAAGAGGACCTTGATAATCCTCAGCTAAGACCATGTGCACTAGTTCAGTTTCCAAGAGAGCCAACTCAGCCAAGGGATCTTCTCAATATAACTATAAAGGCTTTGATGTTCTGTTTCATGACCAACTGGAGTAGGAGGTGGGCTGCAGGGTAAGTTTGACTAAGACACCAACAATACAGTGAAAAACAGAGGCGCTAGAGAAGCAAGGGTGTTCACGTGTTTGACCCTGGAGTAGGAGGTGACTGCAGGGTAAGTTTGACCAAGTCGTCATCATGGTTTTAAATATCAGTCCACAACCGCAATTGCAGCCGCAAGTCAAGGTATTTCGACTCACCACAACCGCATTGCGGCCGCATCAGCTGCATTTTCCCGCAATTGCCCAAAATGTAAAGGTTTTCTGACTCACCACAACCACAATTTAAAACCACGGTCGTTATGTTCAATCAATTAGAACTTCAGTGGGACTTTATTTCAGGCAGCAGCCACAAGATGTTCACCTTGAGGACAAGGTGAAACTTTAGGAGAAAAGTATTCACAGATATCCATTAGTTAGTTAGTTAGCTACATACTCTAGTTACTTGCGCCAAGGTGTTAAAAATTAAAGTGTGTTGCCTATAAATAAGAAGAGGGGTTGAGATATTTGATCATTGTGAGATAATCAAGGCTCTTGAGCATTGGAATGTGCAGACCCTTGAAGTTTTGCAAGTGAGACACTACATTCAAGGGAGAAATCCCGTATTCTTTATAATAGGATACCAGTTTTCTGTCAATTTCCTGGACAATTTTACACCCCTCATTCCAAGCATGACAACTGTGATAAACTGGCAGGTTCCTCACTGATTCGTGCCAAGTTTCCACAAAGTCACGAAGAGACAGGAGCAAACAAAGGGAGAAATTGCCAACTTTAAATTCATTGACAACTATTGGATTCTTGATAAGTGGTTAAAAAAGACATGACTAGAAGCCAGTGTTATGAAATTTACGGTAGAAGCAGAAGGAAAATGTCAACTTTTTTGGGCGGTTATATAGAAGATGCAAGCACGTGGGGAGGATAGGGAGAAAGGTGGCCTCATGGAGGACTGAACGTCTGAAATCAACGTCACCAGAGCCTTAAAAGACTTGGGCAGATTGGGAGACAAGTTCATGGCAAAATTCCGTAGTTTTGACAACAGATATCTTACTACAACATTAGCAGGAGATAGGAAGTGTGCTCAACGAATGTATCTATTAAGAGGGATGAGTGGAGAAAATTCATCATGCACTCAACTATTTATTAAAAAAATCAAATGCTCCAAAATAATAAGCTATTAGAAATGTCCACCAACCCGTTTACTTTCCGTTGAAAATGTCAAAGAACAAACCATTGCAAAAGCTAAAGCTGTTAGAAGGCCATGGAATGGTTTTTAATCAACACCTCAGAAAGTATTAAAATGTGCAAAGTCTATCTCAATGCAAAGCTTTTACTTTCCCCTAATTTTCACCCATAACAAGGAGGGTAATAATGCAATATTAGATGTCTGCACCCTAAGGCACCAAAGCTAAAACACTACATGAGCTTGGAATTAATCAGGTTAAAATGGACGAGGATAAAGATCAACCAGATCATCAAATGTGTGAAACTTCACAATACCCAACCCCACCCTACATTCCTAGGATGCAAAACCCACCTAGGAAATCAAAATAAGCCGAATCCAAACTATAAAAAAAAATTGAAACTTTGATTGAAATTTTAGGAAACAAAAGGCATAACTTCGAATCGATTAAAATTTTCAAAAGGGTAGGGTTGAAATTAAAAAAGAAAAGGCAGAAAGAAAGAAATAAGCAAAATTGAGGACAAAAAACCTAATGGGTCGACGCGATCCTCCAACCCCCAAACCCGATAAAAGAGGTGTAAGAACTTGCCAACAGAAAAACCCAGATTCAGATAACTTTCAAAGCCCCAGAAAACAAAAAGGGATTTTTACTTTTTTACAACCATAACCACCTTTAGCATAAGCATTAACGAAGGAAATCGAGGTTATTAGAGTTTGGAAATGGAGAAAAATTATTACCAGAAGAAGGGGATCCCTGGATTGATTCAAATGGGTGGTGGGTTTGATTGGGAAGCGATGACGACGATTCTTCAGCTGTTTCAATTACTGTTTCTATCTTCTTTTTTCTTTTATTAAGTTATTATTATTGAACAGAAGAGGGCAATGAGAACACGACAAGGGGAGAGAAAGAAAGAAACATGAGAGAGAAAGAGAGAAAGAGAGAAAGGGATTAATGGGACAGAGTACCTAGCGTACAGTAATAACGCCTTTGGGTTCGGGTCTCAACTCAACTGTGAAATTCGTACACGTAGACAGATGCTGCCACGTTGGTTTAATTACGTTGCTAGAAAATTAAAAATATTATTATTATTATTATTATTATTATACTATTACTAATACTATTATTCTCCTTGATACAGAATATTCTCTCTAATCTTATAGTTTTTCTTTTTCTAAATTATATTTGTGGAAAATACGATAATTTTTTTTTATTATGATGATATATATTGGTCTCCAGTCTTATTTCTTGCACTCATTAAGATTAAAAGTAAAATAAGAAATAAAATTATGAAATACTTGTCGTAGTGTAAAAATTATTTCTTAGTTTATATTTTTATGGAAAAATGGTTCTTAGAAAAATGTTAAAAATCATTTATAAAATTATAATTTATGATTTTCTAAAATTTAAAAAATTATTTGTGTTTTAGGGAAGTTAAAAAGGATAAAATCTGAAAAATATTCTATCATGACTTTTTAAGTTTAGAAAGAAAAAAAATCCTTAAAAGTCACTATATTTTTAAAGGTTATGGTTTGCTTTAAATTACCTTGCACTTTAGATTAAAAAATACATTAATTTTGTTTTTCCTTTCAGTATATTTCTTAAATAAAATAAAAAGAACATTAATGGAGTAAGAAATAGTAGAACTAAATAAATAAATTTTAAAAAATATCTAATAATTTTCAATTATTGTTTAAAATAAAATAAATGTTTTGTGTAGAAAAATGAGTGCTTTCACAGAGAGAAAAGGAAACACAGAGCTCGTCATTTTTACTTGAGTCATTAGATGGGGTGGTGAGGTTGTTCACAACAAGATTTCTTTCTCTTGACAAATTGTTAGGGTAGCGGGCGCCTCTTCTAAAAAGATATCACATTGATTTATTAGCGGGAACTCGAGAAATATGGTAGCACATTACTGTGGGTATTCTTCAAGATCGATGATGATTTTCGTAAGGGATTCTATCATTGTGAAATTAATAGGAGAAATCTTATATTATTTGTTGGTAATAGTGAAATTTTTTATTTCATTTAACCATCTACTTTAGTTAGCTAAATAGAATATCTATTAGTTTTTATCTTTATTTTGAAGGATTTTTCACGTTAAAAAAATGTATCCCTAGAGAGTTTTTGTTATATAATTTTATCAATTATAACTTTAAATTTGTAATTTTTTATGTGTTTGTAGTGTTCTTACCAATGTCTCCCAAATCTAATCTATGAATAGCCTTCTTTAATGCTTTCAAGCTCTTTATCCAATGACAGGGACGAATACCTAAAAAGGGACTATGTTGCTAAAATTAATGTCTATTTTGGATGAGTATGGTGATTGGAAAGTAATTTACATTTACATACGCCGTTTGTCATCTTATAGGAAGTGGCAGCATCTGAGGTGGTAACTGCCCATGATGTCCACTAAGACATCGTGTGGGCAAGTGGTAATTGGTTAATGGGTGTCGACTACCCACAAGTCCCGTATAATACACAAGTCCCCAAGTTCTAAGTTTGATCAAGATAGAAGAGCTCGATGACAACATAATTTATGCCTGTGAGATGGTGTGAACATACTAGCAGGGTGTTTGTCATGTAGATGAGGTTAAAATTTAGCCGACTAGGATGGTTTACCCTAGTCTATCTATCTACCGAAGATTTATTTTAAGATCGACTTGATATGCCATAGGAGCAAAATGAAACCGATTTGTTCAAATGGTTGAATTATGTTATCTCGATTAATAAAGAGCGAACTAGACATTCGATTTTATCTCGATCAAACATTATAATGCGGGTGTTCAGACATAGTAATGACTTTTTAGACCAAAAGTGTCATGACCTTTCGAGGTAAGACAACACAGTCTAGGCGACTCTTGATTATGCCATGTGTTGTCACATTTGTAGTCATAAATGAAACATGTGGCTTTGATTGGAGAAAAACCCCAAATGGCAGCGCGAAAGAGTTAAAACCCTTAATGGAGGTGGTGCTTCAGTTTTTGTGCCTTCATGGGTTTGTAACTCTTAAGGTCACCACTTATGGTGAGGAGTCAGAAGGTTTTCAGTTAGGGTTTTTGGGCCTTATAAAAGCTTGCTCATCTTTTCCTCTTCCAATCACTTTATCTTCCACATTTCTCTCGAGGTTTCTGGGTTTGACAACTTCAAGTGAAGGGTTAAGTTGAGGGTGTTTAGAGACTGTGCCTTCTTGTTCTCTATGTCATCTTCTTCATCTCCTTGTTATGTGTTCTATTGTCGCTTCTACTAGGTACGCCCTTGAGTTTTTGTCTCTTATGTTTTGAGCATTTTGTCATTCATTCTTTTCTACTTTTAAGATGTCTTCTTCTAGTTCTGATGGGGATGGATCTCCAGGTTCCCATCGGAAATCTATGCTAGAAAAAGATATCTTAGACATAGGGAAAAGTCAAAATCGTTATCTAACTCTACTACTTCTCTTCCCCTTTCCAATGAGGAGGAATTTCAGAACCTAATGAGAGGTCCAGAAATTTCCTATGTCGTTAACATCATCGGTGGTGGTGATATTAACGTCGTTTCAGTGGATTCCGATGTGGGAGAATTTCAAGTTGATGTATTTGAACCACTTAGGAAAGTAGATGAGGCTGTTGGTGGTGGTAATGAGGGGTAGATGTTGTAGAACCCTCCCATAAAAGACAGAAGAGTGAGAAAGTTAAAAAAAAATTAAAGAAAAACATAATTCTAGTCCTAAAGGGTCAAAAAAGAAAAAAAATGAATATTCTTCTATTTTTCAAAACATCAAATCCATCTCTGATCTAAAGAACAAAGTAAACCTGACTTATCTTAATAACCCTGACTTGAAAGTGTTTCGATCATTGTCTTCCCAGTGAACGGGTTTTTCTTAATGTTGGTAAAAACCATCCCGACTTCACGTATGTGTGTGAAGATATGTTCAAGGATTTGGACATAACTTTGTTCCTTTTTTTTTTTACTTTGAGTGCAAGGTGTTAATCAACATAAATGTTGCCTTTTCTCAATTTCATACAAATAGTTGGGCTTTTAGGAAGATGTTCTCAAACCTTTGCTATTATTTGCACATTCTCATAAAGAGGAAGCGAATTGCTTAGGAGGTTGGTCGGTCAAGCAACAAAATTGATCAACCTCAATCCAAAACTGCTAAAGTTACAGTGAATGAGCAAATTTCTCCTAAAAAGGAGAAAGAAAAGGAAAAAGAGCAAGAAAATGAGGTTCCTGAGAAGGAAACTCTGAATCCATAGAAGCCTACAACTGAAGGTGGTGACACTGGTGTGATAGAGAATGAGTCAATCACCAATGTTGATGTTGGTAACAAGCATGTGGAGAAACCGACTACTCCAACTCCTCCCAATCAACCTCAAGGTACCTAAGTTTCTAACAATATTACCTTTGAACATATATATTTTGATGTACTGTAAAGTTGTTTCTAAATATGTTTTAGGTGAAAGCTTTTGGCGAACTTGCTTTGTTCGCCCCTGAAATGGATTTGAAGAAATTCGATGTGCTAAAAGATGTGAAGGATGTGGAGTTGGTAAGAGAATCTCAAATGGAAAGTTCTGAGGAGGCCTCTGACAATGAAACAATCTTTAAGGCAAATGATGCTGAGGCAACCTCAAACTCTGTTATGCCTTCAAATCCTCCCACAACCTAGTTTTTCTAATATATTTAGGGTGTTTGTAATTAGTTTTTTGTTTTTCAAGTTATTATGTATTAAGACATTGAAGCATAATGTATTAAGTTTAATATTCAATGGAACTAGTGGTTGCAGAAATCCCAAAGTTTCCTAGTGTTTAAGTTCTGTTCTAACTTAAGTGTTTTAAGATATTAGCTAACAGTAGAGTAAGAAAGGAAGTAAATCTAATCTCATGAGTTTCTAAAGCATACCAGAAACAAATCGTATAAATAAATAAATAAAACAGAGTTATGCCAACGTGCTTGTCATACTCCATATTTCTACTTTTTGTGTCGATGTACTTGCCATACTAGGTTTTAAAGTTCATTTTGTGTTTGCATAAAGACATAAGGTTAGCATGTTGTTTGTACAACATGAATAGGTCAATATACAATTTTGTGTAAGACATAAATAGGTCAATACACAGTTTTGTGTAAGACATTTCCCAATGATTGATTCAAGCAACAAATAATTATTAACAAGTAATAAAAGATAGAGAAAATAAGATGTTTTATGTAAAACGATTTCACTAAGTGATTGAAATAATAGTACGTTCCTTTTATATGTGACCTAGGCCTGCCTCGTTAAAACCTCTTCAACCCAAACCCATTATTTTTTACATGGAAAAAAAGGCTAAAGTAGGAAAAAAAGTATGACGATTTTATATCTAAAGTATCGCTTCAAATGTGTTATATTCCAGGTCCTTGGAATGACCTTTCAAACAAGCTTTTCAAGTTAGAGTGCTTTATTTTGTAGTGTTTCAGTGATTTTGAAGGGACCTTCCAATTTGGAGCAAGTTTTCCTTCAGCATGATCTTTCCTTGCTTCTTCTTTTATTCTCCACACTAGATCACTAACTCGAAACTTCCTTCTCTTCAATTTTGACTCATGCTTCTGAATTACCCTCCTCTTACAAGCTTATTCTTGAATTTGAGCAATGATTTTGGCAAGTGGTTCTGCCTCAATCCACTTGGTGAAGTAGTCAATGGCCACTAATAAGTATTTCACTTGGCCTTTTGCGATAGGAAAGGGAACAAGAATGTGCATGCCCCAAAATCAAAATGGCCATAGTGAATGAATGTTGTGCAATTTCTCTGGTGGTGTGTAGGGGGATTGTTGAACTCTTGGCATTCTTTGCACTTTTTTGAAAATTCTGCATAGTCAGCGCACATTGTTGGCCAATAATAACCAACTCGGAGAACCTGAGCTACGATATTCCTTCCTCTTAAATGCATGTCACAAATACCTTTATGAATCTCATTCATGACATATTTGGCTTCATCGTCATTCAAAAATTTCAATAATGTGGCAGAAATTCCTCGTCAAAAAATCTCTCTGTCAACAAATATATAGTGGGTTGACTTGAACTTTACTTTCTTCACGTTAACTTCATCTACAAGTAATTGATCGTTCACCAGATAATTCCAAATCCAACTCATCAAAGAGTCACTACCAATTTGATTTGTAAAGATATTAGATTCATCTATGCTTGGCATAACAAGTGTATCTTGTATGAATGTTCTGTGTTACCCTAGCTTCTTCGAACTCACCAACTTTGATAACACATAAGCTCTATCATTGTCTTCTTTGAGAATGTGCTTGAGCTAGTACTCGTTAAAGAAATTGAGCCAACACATCATTAGATGATAATGTTTCTGGCTCTGTGTATCTTTGGCTTGAAAATATTCATTGACTTGTCTAGTGACAAGTTTGAAGTCACTTTTGCACTTGATTTTCTTCACTCCAAGCTCTTTTGCCAATTTCTACCTTGCAATCAAAGCTTCATACTCAGCTTGATTGTTAGAAGTTTTGAAATCAAACATTAATGATTTCTCTAGTGAGATATCTCTGCCTCTGTCACTACTGCTCGGTTTAGGGTGAAGCTTTGCCATGAAGTCAACTATGCATTGAGCTTTAATGGTCCTCGAGGTTCAAATTTCAATCCGAACTCAAATAGATCCATGGTCCATGTGACCATCCTTCCAATGAGCTCTGACTTTTAAAGGACTTGTCTAATGGGGTGGTCGATCTTAACCTTAATTCGGTGACTTTGGAAGTATGAGTGCAACCTCCTTATTGAGTTCACTAATGATAACGCCATCTTTTTAATCATTTGGTATCTTTGTCCAACCCCTTGTAAGACTCTATTAGTAAAGCATATCTGTAGTTTTCTTTTACCGTCTACTTGCATCAGCACTAACTGTATTGGAAACAAATAAAAAAAGTAGGAGTTCAACACCTGGTGTGGGTCAAGTTAGGAATGGAGGGGTCACCAAGAAATCTTTGAATTTTGTAAACATCTTCTCATAACATTCATCCTAGACAATGTCATTTTGTGATTTCTTCAACAACTTAAAGAAAAGCCTTTCCTTTTCTACCATATTGGGCAAGAATCGAGAAAGAGAGAGAGAGAGGCTAGCTTCATTATCAGTTTTGGGACTTCATTTACATTTTTTGGACTTCTCATTGTTATGATAGCTTCATATTTCTCTAGATTTGCTTCTATTCCCCTAAAGGTTAGCATAAAAACTAAAAACTTACCACCTTCGACCCCAAAAGTGGATTTTTCAACGTTCAACCTCATGTTGTGCTTTCTGAGCTCTGTGAAGATCTCAATCAAGTCACGAGGGTGCTAATTAGGAAAGAGTGATTTCACTACCATATTGTCTACATACACTTCTATGTTCTTTCTGATCTGTTCCTTGAAAACTTTATCCAAGAGCCTTTGGTACATGCCCCCTGCATTTTTAAGGTCGATCAACATTACCTTGTAACAAAAGTTGGCTCCATCAGTAATAAATGTCATCTTTTCTTGATCAGGTGGGAACATCTTGATTTGATTATAGTCTGAGTAGGCATCTAGAAATCTGAGTAATTTGAACCCACATGCATCGTCAACTATTCTGTCGATGCTAGGCAAAGGATAAGCATCTTTGTGGTAGCTTTTTTGAGGTCAGTGTAATTGGTAAACGTCAAATTTACTATATTTTCATATGCAATGTAAGACGTTTACTCGATACTGTAGTATACTTTAGGCTTTGTTTTGAATAAAATTTGTTATGTTTTCAGCTTTTAATATATTTTATATAGGAATTACGATTTTAGAAGTTTTAAATATGATTTTGTGAGTTTATACAGAGAAATAGGATAATTTTACAAGGTAAAATTGCTCAAGTGAGGAATAGGCCATTCAAGCCAACTCAAAAGGAGGAGAAGATGAAATTTTACAAAAGATATCTCGCTTAAGTAAGGAGCGCACCAGACAATGTGTCCATAAACTAAATTAATTCAAAATAGAGATAATTATGGAGATATAGTTCGAAGATAAATGAAGAAAATCACGTGGAAGATAAATGCCACAATTAAAACAAATTATAGAGATAATTTGTCTGTATAGATTAAATTATTTTGTAAATTAAGGAGATTATTTGTCTTCAATGATTCTATAAATAGAAAGGCATAGGCAGTAGCAAAAGACACCTGTACACACCACCCTTCATTGAAAAATCCTATTCTCTTTTCTCTTCTTGAATTTCATGAGTGACTAGTTTCTTTCTTAGCTAGGAGAGGAAAGGATTGAACCTTATTTGATGTAATTTTCTCACATTAATATATTGTTTGAGTTTACTATTTACCTTTTATACTTAATGTTTTATGAGCTTGCGTACCTCATAAATGATTCTAGGAATTGACGTGCACTTTGGCGAGTCTCGTTAAAACCTGAACTAAATCAGATATTTAATTAGGGTTATCTTTATGAATAAAATAATCTTGGTTAATTCTTGCTAATTCCCATTTATAATGTTGATTGCTTGTGTTGGTTTGCCAATGGATTGTGAATCAAGGCAAGTGATTTAGGGTCTATCACCTAAGGGATAAGGGATAGAATACATTAGTGAATTGGGGATGAAAGATATAACAACATAGAAGTGTGAAGAATTGCAGAAAATAGAGGGATTCTGAGTACAATTTTAGTATCTCAATAAGTAACTTCTTACCTTTTTTTTAATTTGTTATTAGATTTTTAGCATATTAATCTCTCTACAAAATATATCTTTTATTTTCTATTTGATTAGTTTTAGTTTTAGGTAGTTTAAAATATAAAAACACAAAAATATCTTTATCCGAAAGGTTTTAATTTGAATATTCAATCTTGCACTATTCCCTTGGGAGACGACATGAGCTTCAGTTCAGTACTACAATTGCGATTCGGTTACACTTGATCGACGTAAATCCTAACATAATTAAAATGTTAACAGTAATCCATGAACATCCTCCATTTGCCATTTGATTTCTTCACCATAACCACATTGGCTAACCAAGTGGTGTAGTCTACTTCACGAATGAAGTCGGCCTTCAATAATTTGTCGATTTCTACTTCCATAGCTTTTCTCCTTTCTTCAACAAGTTTGCATTTTGTTTGAGCTACAGGTTTGGCATCAGAGAAAATTGCAAGCTTGTGGCAAACAAATCTAGGTTGATGCTTGGCATGTCAAATGTGCTCCAAGCAAACAGGTCGACATTGCTTAAGAGCACTTGCTCTACTTCTTTTCGCACTATATCTTTCATTTTCTTGTCAATTTGTGTGCATTGATGAGATTCCTTGCTGATTTGGAAAAACTCATTATCCTTTATGGGTGTTGGTCATCGATCTTCGTAATTTTATTGAGGATCGAGATCCTCCAAAGTGGTGACAATAGCGTTGATGCTAAAGATCGGTGTCTTTCCTTTGTCTATCTCTTTTACTATGTTGTACGGCTCAATCTTGCAACTTTTTACATAGCATTCACAAACATCGACTTGGTAGTCTTCACAATGACAATTTCCCTGGTGGATGAAGGAAACTTCATTGCTAAATGAGGTCTAGAGACAATGGCTCCTAACTTGTTCAAAGTAGGTATGCCAAGTAAGACATTATATGAGGTATTTGCATCCACCAAAATATATAGAACCATCAATGATTGGGAAAGCTTTCCCAAGCCAAAAGTGGTCAACAAGTCTATTTTTCCTCTAGCATAAACTCATTCACCTACAAAACCTATTATAGGTTTCTCATGAGGTTGTATAAGATAATGATAAACATCTAATTTTTCAAAGATAGACCAATATAAGATGTTAGCATAACTTTCCTCATCAATTAGAGCCTTTCGAAACTACCCACCCAGCTATTACGATTGTAACTACCATAGGGTCATCTTGTGTTGGATCATTTCCCACAAAGTCTGTGTCTGTAAATGTGATTGGTGGTAGAGATCGGGGTGGAGAATCTTATGTTCTTACTGCATTGATGCTTTTGAGGGCTTGGAGGTGTCGTTTCCTAGCGAAGCTGACAATGATATTGATCACACCTCGGACAACAATAAGGGGATTTTCTTGTTGTCTTTGCTCGCCTTCTCCTGTGGTTTGTTAGTTATTATTTCCCCGAGCTCCAACATAACCACCTATACGGCCTCCTTTGCCTCCTCCTCTGTAACCACCACTATTGTAGTTAGCTCGTTTGATGAAATCATTTAAGCATCATCTTTGAACTAAATCTTCAATTTTATCCTTCAGAACTATGATTCTTCTATAGTATGACCATAGTTCTAATGGTATCTGCATTATTTGGTATGGTTGGCTTAGCTATGAGAATTTGTCGATGGTGGTAGTGCGAGTATTTCTATGTTAAATGCTTTCTCCAAGATGCATGCTCAAGTTTCTATGAGAGGGGTATATGTTGTATACTTCGGATGTAATGGTTGCCTTTTGAAATCTTTCTCTTTGATAGACTTAAGTTTTTCTTTGTGAGATTCAAGTTTCTTTTTTATCTCTTCTAACTTTGTCACAGAACTCGGAGAACTCCTCTATCTAGATGAATCTGGTTGCACGACATCTCAACTCGTTCATGTTGATCGGCCTCTTCTTGCATAGACTATCTGCGAATGCTCTCGGCTTCAGTGCTATTATCATGGCATGAAGGGCCACTCTGGGCTTTAGATCTTGGATTCTGACCGCGAGATTTGAAAAATTGGGCCATGAAGCCACGTAATGATTCATTATTTGCTTGTTGGAGGTTGATCAATGCTACCAATGTCATGTGGTGAGGTAGGCATATGGCATATTCGGCACCACAACATTCAACGAGTGTGTCAAACAGGTCAATTGTCTGAGGGGTTAGTTGATGCCACCATGTTAGTGTGGGTCCTTCAAGGAACTTGGAAAAACCCTACATAAAGTGACATCATCAGTAGCGTACAAATTTATCTAAGTAATCTATGCCTCCAAGTGTTCATCAGGATCTGTGGTCCCATCATATCAATCAATGTTTAGAGGCCACAATCCTAGAGGAAGGGAAGCATCAAGGATTTCATCGACAAAAGGATATTGCTGACGTAACTCGGCTGGTTGGCTCTGAGATCTTTGATGAGATCACCCAGCCATGTCTGTATGGAAGTTGGTATCATGTGAAAAGTGCTCTCCTTTTATTACCACAATATGAACCAGAATCGTCTACTGTGTGTTTGCTTGAGATTGTTGTAACTGTGCTTGGATGGCCTCGTTCTCCTAGCGCAAAGCTTGCATATTTGCTTCTTGGTTTTGTCGTAATACAACCATCTCTTTTGCATTCTTCTTCTGTAGAGCCTCCAACTGCTCTCTGAGCCCTTGCATCACCGAACTTTCTTCCATGGCAGTTGACCTCAACATCAAAATCTTGGTCCCTACCATATACTTTTATGACCGAAGGAATTTTCACTTTGACCCCACATGGGGGCCAAATTTCTTTTGTGATCGAAGGAAAATCACATTTCACGTCGGTTATTACCAAACTAATGCAGGAAGTGGCTTGACATGTAGAATGTCTCACTTCCTACATCGGATTTTGGAGGAACCAATGTTGAATTTGTGGATTTTACATTGGTTTGGAACTAATGTTTAATATACTTACATTTAACATTGTGTTGAACAACACCAATTCTGGAACCGGTGTAATATGTCTTCCAGTTAAAAGTGTTCCTTCTAGCAATGTGCATGGTTTTTGGGTTGACTAGTCATTTTTATTTTATTTTTTTGGTTGACATATTTACTTTTCCTTAAAATTTAAGATTGAAATATATTGTGATAATTATTTGTTAACATGTTTATTTTAGTACAATAAATAAAATATAAATAATTATTTTATGATATTATTCCACTTAGAAAAAATTGAAATGTGATGGTTTAATTATGGTACGAGCTTTATTAGATAGGGCTAAAAATACCCATATTTATTTTGGGCTCAAAATTTAGAGCTCAAGTCCTATATTTAATTTATCGGACGAGTTCAAGAAAGTCTTACCAGTTCAACATATTTTGTCACTTTTATTGTCTATTACAGATGACATTTGTTATTACATTTTATGTGTTTGTCAAATTAATTCTACTTGCAAATTTTAAATCAATTTTATTTTACATTTTAGTTTCTAAATTTTCTCCTATAATAAGGAATTTTCAAAATTAAAATATATGTGAAATTGAAAATTACAAAAATGTCATTAAATTCTAAATAAATTACTAAATTGGGGATGAATAAATAAATAATTATGAAAACCTTAATTTTTGAAATTTTTGGGAAATAACCATTGAAAAATTATTCTAAATCTAAAATACTTTTTTAACAAATATAAATGACCATTTTAGCTTTCATTTAATTTTTCGAGTAAATAGTCTTATTTCACCTAAAAATATCAAATAAACTCCAAGAAAATCTATTCTCAGTGAATTTTAATTTAATAATAATATAAAAATAGTTATTGAGATTAGAAATTACAATTGTATGTCTTAAAAGGGTTGGTGGTTGAAAAGAAGAGTTTAAGGGTTAAAAGGAAAAGAAAGAGAAATTGTGGTTCGAATTTCTACCACTAATATTTCAACAAAATTAATAATTAACATTGACTAATAAAAAAAACCTTATATAACTTCTTGTAGATTTTTCTACCAAAATCAGTGTCATTTAACCTACTTTTTGTACAGCATTTTTCTAAATTTTATTATAAATTATCTAAATAATTTTAATTACAAAACCACTTCTATCCCTCTCTAATTAGGTGAAATAGTGGTACTTAGCCATTGTTTAAATTTTTAATCCATTAACTTATTTATTTGAGAGTCTTTGTTTACTATGATCACTTAAAACTTTAACTTCGTCACTTTTCTTCAAGAATAGTAACCTCACAGTCTTGCACAACAACCAACAATGCACCATGGTTCCGAATTTAACTCCAAGATAAATTGAAAACCTCACTAAATGGCTGAACATTTGGATGGGTAGCCTCTTGGTTTAGCTCTCTAAAGTCATTAGGAGGTGTACAATAAGGGACAAGTAAGTACTAATGTAAAGTTTGGGTTTTGTGAAAGTAAATGGACAAGTAACTCTTAGTTAGAAGCATTAGCTACATTTCGACTAAGTAATTGCAAAAAAAAAAAAAAAAAAATCCTTTGTTAGGGATGAATGGGGTTAGGAGTCCAATATAAAGTAGCAAGAATTCTATTTTGAATTTTCACGATCCAAAGTTAAGCTTAAATATTATTTTTGGAATAAGGAAAGGTATTCTATGGTTATATTGAGGAACCCAATGGGCATGTTGGGGCATTTGGATCCTCTCCAACATAGGGGATGGAAATAGTTATATATTCCACATTATGGACTTTGTGTCTTAAGGTATTGTTGCATGTACGGTACGAGAGTAATTAGGTAATTTTTTCTTTCTATTGTGCTAAAATCTCCTCGTTTTCTCATGAGTTTTTCCTCCAACGTGTTGGTGGGAGTAGGTACATGTAATGTCAAAGTATTTTAACGTTCAAATAAATGATCTTTCCAATATAATAAATGTGAGTAAAAAAATTAGAATGAACAAGTATGCTACTTATAGAATTTTTTTTTTTACATACACATATTTATGGATCCATGATCTATGGGCCTTACCTTTTAAATTATTGGAAGTGTTAGTAAACTTCATCCCTTAATCTTCACATAGTCAATTTGTATCTTACCATATATCCAAGTGATGGCTAACCATGGTCAATGGGTGTTCAGCTATGGCTAAGGGATACTTACTTGGCTAGGGCCAAGAAAGACTTGAATATGGTTGAGGGGTGTGTGGGCATGGCCAAGGGATGTAGGACTATGGTGCTCTTCGTAACAACAATAATGGTAAGTTGATATCTAGTTTTAATTTTGTGTTTATGCTATAGCATATACATGGGAGATGATATGATTAATACTATTAAGATTTGAGATTTTATTAACTTGTTTGCTCTTGATCAAATGTGGTTATGTTAAGGATTCACTATATGATACTATTTGTCGTTTTATAAAAATATTTCTACGTTTCGGCCGATTAGATCGGGATCCGGTAGCATAATCAATCTGGTTCCACTATTGGATCAGTTATATAGTTGATCCGATCAAATCCGATCAAACTTGGCTGGATCAAGCCGGTTGAACCGGTCGGGTTCACAATTATTATTTTTTTGGGATTTTCTTTTAGATTTTTTTATAAAAAAATTAAATTATTATTAATTGTTATTTTTTATTTTTGAATATGAATGAGTTTTTCTTAGTCAAATAATGTTAGTTATATACTTATATATAATAGATACATATATAATTTTGAATTTTTTATATATACCGAGTCAAATCGAACCAATTATTGATTCACTGATTGAACCGTGACTCATTACTTTGACTAAGTCAATGACATGCTGCATGTGAGCCTGATAAGAATATCATAAGATAAAAATATGAAAAACTTTAATTCTATCTAATATTTGATGTGCACCATATAACAAATGAGATATGTTCAAATTTAAAACATACCATTCCATTAAAATTACCTATAATTTTCTAAAAAATAACTTTTAACTTATTTTCTTTATAAATTATGAAAATTATAAAAAAATCTAAATTATATAAAATGTATTTTATTTATGCAATTACTTTTCTTATAATTATAAAAAAATATAAGTTTTTTAAACTAGTCAAATATTTTCCTTTGAAAATTATTTTTCTATGAAAAATATTTGAATAATAATGATTAATTTTTTAATATAATTTAATTAATAATTTAACTTAAATTTATGTGTTAAAACTATTATTATTATTATTATTATTATTATTATTATTATTATTATTATTATTATTATTATATAAAAGATAATTTGTTGATTAAAAAAAATATTGTATAAATTAATATATTACTGCATATTATATTTAATATATTTGTTTTATTATTTTATATGTGTATATATGTTATAAAAATTAATATATTACTATATATAAATCAGATATTTTTTCATAAAATTATTATATATATTTGTTGCCTATAATTTTCTAAAAATTAAATTTTAGTTTTTTTATAAATTATAAAATATTAAAATAATTTTAACTAAATAAAGAAAAATATATTTTATTTATGCAAGTAATTTTCTTATAATTATAAATAAATTATATAAGCTTTTTAAATTAGTCAAATATTTCTCTTTAAAAAATATTGAATAATAATTATTTAATTTTTAAAATTTAATTAATAACTTGTTTTAGATTTATGTGTCAAGATTATTATTATTATATAAAAGATAATATGCTGATTAGAACAAAATATAACATATATATATTGTATAAATTAACATATTACTACATATTATATTTAATATTTTT
>PYAF01005278.1:39136-49322 GCA_007407185.1 Glycine tomentella | reverse complement strand
AATGGCTTTCTGGAGCATTCCCACGCTAACCGCGCCATATCTGACGCTAATCGCGTCAAATGAGCGAACCTGGGAGTCTCCAGGGCCATTCTGGCGCTAACCGCGCCATAATCCGCGCTAACCGCGCCACTTAAGCGCGTCTCCCACGCTAACGGCGCCGCACCTCACGCTAATAGCGCGGCACTATTCACAGGCCCAAATTTTTTTTTTTTTTTTTTTTTTTTTTTGTACAAATCCTGGTTATTATAATGAAGCCTAGAACGATGAGGACTCAACAACCTACCTCACATGCTAAAAGCAGATTTTGAAGCAATGGTTGAAATTGGGATTGCCAAAATATCCTTAGCAATTTTCTACATAATTGGATAATTGATCCTATTTGTTGTTCACCATCCAAGAATGTCAAAATTAACACTCGAAGGCAAAAATTTCTCATCCAAGTAGAGATCTAGTTCAGACTTTGTTTGTATCTCAATTGTTTCCTTCACAAATGAGTCATAGTCACTGAGGAAATTGCTAACATTTAAATTTGATTCAATATCTAAAGTTGATTTTTCTTCTATTGCCTTAGCCTTAGCTTGATACTCTTCAAAAATTGAGTAACACAACTTCTTATTTGTTAATTTCAATTGAAGATGACCTTCCATAAAACTTAAGAAAAAAGTACTCCAACAACCTAAATTAGTATCTTGGATACAAAATAATAGCAATCCCTATAATTTCATGAATAATAGACCAACATTTCTCAAATTTGGCAACTATTTTTGAAGCCATATTTCTAATAGCTACAATTGGACAAATTTGTCACTGCTGCAAAGAGAGTTTTGTTTCACACATCAAAGGAAAGAATGCATTGGTTGTTGGATATATTGTCCCAGAAAACATTTCAATTACACGATTAAAAACTTTCAACCTACTACAAATCTCTCTTGCAATTTCCCACTCATCTGATGTAGGCAAACATGTATATAAATGTTCTCTTGTTTTTAAACGATTAAAAACATCTTTATAAGCCAATGCAACAACAAGCATGCAATAGGTGGAATTCCATCTAGTTTTGTAATCAAGAATAAGTTTCTTTGTGACAGAAACTTTGATTTGACGTTCTGTATCCTTAAAGGTTTGCTTTCTTTTTGGTGAAGCTGTTCAAAATACAACAATATTCCTAACCTTCTCTATGCCGTCTCCAAGAGCACTCATTCCATCTTGAGCAATTAAATTTAGAATATGTGCAAAACACCTCATATGAAACAATTGACCAATAAGCATAAGGGAAGAAATATCAATTTGGTTTAACAATCCAATAAGAGAATCATTAGTATTACAAACATCCAAAGTGATGGTGGACAACTTTGTATCAATATTCCATTCCATAATGCACTATACCAACACCTTAGAAAGAACTTCAGTTGTATGTGGACATGCTACATACACAAACCTATCATGCAAAACTTCTGTATTTGAAGTATAAAAATAATAACTAAATTCATACCTTAAGATGCGACTTTGCAGCTCCCAATTATCATCAATGAAATGACCTATGATGGTCATATACCCTTTCTTTTGATTGCCAGTTGTACACAAGTCTATAGTTAAAGTAATTTTACTTCCAATGCTTTCTAAATATCCCATGATGTTCACCTTTTCATACTCTTATATCTTCACAATATCACTTTTTACTGTGTTCCGACTTGGAATATTAAACAAAGACTGAAGACATTCAAAATATATTTTGAACTCCAAATGTTCCACCATTGAAAATGGATACTCATGAACTATAATCATGTAAGCAAGGTCTTTTATTGATTGCTCTGAATCGAAAGTATAGTTACTCATATAAGTACTTGACCCATCTACAACAAAAGTGATTGTCTGATATCCCTATATGGTTTTCTTTTACAAGTTTCTAAGTGTTTATGCAAATGAGTTATTCCATCAGATCTCTTAGTTGTCAAATGCTTGTTGCAATAATTGCACACCGCCTTATCCTCACCATTGATCTTTCTTCTCCTGAAGTGTTTCCAAACAACATATATCTTCCTATTTTGTCATCTCAATTACTTCATTATCTTTAGATTCGTTACCCTCATCTACAATAATAATAGGAAGAGGGGCTTCACCTTCAGATGTAGATTGATCTTTAACACCAAAACTATCCATAGGATTACTACTTGCAAATTCCTTTGAAGGAGGCACGTCATGTTGAGTTTCCATCTATAATTAACATTATATGAAAAAGGAAACAATAGAAAAAATACATTCTACAATTTGCACTAAACCATAAAGAATACAAATTTAGAGCATTAAATTATAACAAATAGTATAGATCTACACTTTGAAGAAATATTATAACAAACAAAATATTGTAATAACAATACAACATGCATCGTAGCATTAGCAGACAAAATGTTGTTCACAGAAGCACCAAATAACATATTATAATCAATTTTAGTTCACAATTGAAGCACCAAACAGAATATTTAGCAAACAAAATATTGGTTTGCAAATTGCAAATAAAATACCTAAAAATTTCTCATTTCAACAGGACAAATTGTTTGGGTGAAGATCTGTTTGGGACACTAAAAGGAAAATAGAAGTAAAAATTAGCAATGTAAGGATGTATGTATTTGTCTTTTCATTCTCTATTGTCTCTCACCTCAATGTTGTTTACCAAAAGAAGGCTACCAGGAATCATATTTACTGAACATTTAGAATGAAAGAAAGGCACTTGAATCTAACTTGGGTTGGTAGACAATATCAAATAAAAAGGCACAACATACATTGTAGGAAGATCAATACATATATAGTTGTAGGAAGATTAGTACATATATAGTGGTGGCCCCGTGGCAGAGGTCATGGTGGCCCAGGGTCGTAGTGACATGGGTCGGTGGCATGGTGGCGTAGTGGCACAAGTCGCGGTGACCCGAAATCATAGTGTCATGGTGTCGCGGGTTGCAGTGGCTTGAAGTCACGAGTTGCGATGGTGGCGACACTCACAATCACAGTTGAGATTTGAGAAGAGAAGAGGCACAATGAATACTGATAGTAAGTACTCGTTTGTGAGTCATGAACGTGAAGGACTGGAGGTGGAGACCCGGAGGGATTAGATATTTAGATTTAGGGTTCTATTACTTTTTAGTAGTCATAAAATAAAAAAATACATAGTTCTTTTTTACATAAAAATTATAATATATATATATATATATATGTGGGATAGGACGGGATGAATACTATAGTTCTTGTAACCGTCCCATACCCATATAATTTTGCAGGTAAATACGTTCTCTGCTTGCAGATATTTTAGTGGATATCTGTATGGTCTAGTTTTACTTTGTCATCCCTACTTGTTCCCTTCTATCCTCGTCCGTCTTATTCCTCTACATCAACTTAATTTTTCTTTCAAAAATCAAAATACAAATAGAATTGCATGTAGATCATGTCAGACTCTTTAATGACGTGACAAGTTATTGAGTTATCAACATCGCTATTATGTCATCAGTTAAACGTTGTTACTTAATAATAGAGACTAAAATAAAAAAAAAATTAAATTGTGCATGTACCAAAATCAATTTTTTTAAAGGACCAAATTAAAAATGACCCTATATTTTAGGAATCAAAATATATCTAAGCCAATAAATTTTTATATTTTTGGAAAAATGAGAGAAGTTACATAATAGAAAAGTGTGTAAGACCTATTTTTTTTCTCTAGAGTGAAAATTTAGTGGGAGAAAATTGAAAGGAGAAAAAAAACTTGCAGGAAATAAACTAATTAAAATATTTTTTTAATTATATAAAAATATTACTATCGATAAATATGTCTTTATAACACACTTGCTTACCTTTTACTTCTACTTCTTTCTTACTTTTCTCTATCTGAATAATTTAAAAATTTATTCATTTTTTACTATTTTTTCTTGTGTTCTATTTCTTTCTTCTCAAAATCTTTCATCATCCAAACAAAGGCATTGGTGCTTGTTTAATTTTTTTTTATTTAGGAAAATATTATAAAAAATAACTACTTCTTTAAAATAAACTAATTGAAATGTGCTCTAAATCTTCATGGGATTCATGGTGTTAGACAGATTGTGTGGAAGATTTTTATTATTATTAATATTATAACAAATATAAAGTTTAGAATATTGAATTTCGGGTTAAATAAATTTGTATACTTTTAATTTTAATCCTTATAATTTTTTTGTTTATTTTTAATTCCTAAAAATTTATAGTTTTTCAATTTTAATTTTCGTATGATTTTATTTTTATTTTTAACTTTTGTAAATAATGTTTTTTTTTCATTTTCGTCCCTATATGCATATATTTATGAAATTAAAAATAAAAAAATAAAAATCTTAAAAATATATAAATTTATGAGGACAAAAAATAAATAAAATATCTTATGTGAATCAAAACTGAAAAAATAAAAACTTATGAAAAATAAAAAATAAATAAAATACTTACCAACACTAAAAATAAATATAAAAATATAAATTTATAAAAATTTAAAATATATTTACACCTTCAATTGATTAAAGTGAAATTTAAGAAAGAGATATAAACATGGACATAACTAATAATAAACTACCCCTTTGCCAAAATCATCGGAGTACCGGCTGAAAAAAACTAACTCAATCACAGTCCAATATTTTACTCTTATAATCCGTTTCAAGGATTTAGTGAGCTGAAATCAGAAAACCCTGCCTTTCATTCTTTTTTGATAGATTTAAATTGAGTTTTTAATCACTTTTTAATAGATTAGTATTGTATAACATTAAAAATCTTTTAATATATGTGACATTTTTTTTTATTGGTAGATTTCAAATTGATATCTTAAATAATTTTAATGGATTTCATATGAACTCTACTTTTAAATATTTAAAATTTAGTTTAACTAAATTAAATTAATCAAGAATTAATTTCAATTAATAAAGCATAAAAAAATATAAATATTAATAAAATATATAATTAATTTTAATTTTTAATTTTAATTTATTTATTTTTTCATCTCAAAACATAAAAAATATTTTTTTTAACTTTATGTAGATCTTCAGACTTTATAAAAAAGAATCAGATCTATACATAAAAATCTACATTTTCTCTTTAATGATAAATTGTGGAAAAAAAAAATCATAAACTAAAAACTCCTCCTTAATATCCACTACTACTTTAGACACAGTGCCGTCACCATCCCCACACCAACTTCAATTGCCATGTGTAATTTTCAACTACACCCGTGGGGCCCAGCATTCCAACCAGCCACTCGTTGATCACAACACCCCACTTTCGACCTGTATTTTGTTTGTGAATTGTGATATACACAACTAAGAAAATAAGATTAAAATAAAAACAAAAAGAAAAAGAATCTTCAAAAGTACTAATCTAAAAGCCAACACTTTATTAGTTAGCAAATAGCGATACTCTTATACCAACAACTAAATTTAAGATTTAAATATATTTTGTCTTATAATTTATTATTTTTTTCGTTCTTAGCAATCTTTTTTATTTTATTCCAGTCTTTATGAATGTATTTTTTTCATCTTTAAAACATTCTAGATAGTATGTTTTATTATTTAAAATATTTTTTATTATTTAAATTGTTATCTAAAATGCTTTAGACGAAAAATAAAACAAATATAATTTATAAGGACAAAAAAAAAATGTTAAATTATAGAGACACAAAATATTCTTAAGTTTAAATTTAATTTTTCTTAATTAAGGTTTTATGTTTAAATGTTTCAACTTAAATAAAATTCTCTCTCCAAAAAAATATCTATGATCTAGAAATAAAAACCTGACTTAGTTTGTGAATAATATACTATTTACTTAAAAACATTAAACTTTTAAAACTGTTCGAGTTATGACAGTGTTTGGCACTAAGTCACTAACAAGTTGAAGATAAATCCTTCGAATTATCTGGAGATAACTGGAGTTACTTTAAAAAAAATGAGTAAGGTCCTTTTCAAAAAATAAAATAAATGAGTAGGGTCCGCTTCTCTAAATGCATTTCATTAAAAAAAAAAAAAAGAGTATGGCATAATAAATTAGTTTTTGATAAAAGTACAATTTAATGGCCGAATTCTATTTCGTGCTGCAAGAGGAGGATCATAAACATTTATGTTCCATTTAAAGTGTCATAATTGATTTAAAATGATGTCATAACCTATTTTGATAAATGCAGAAAATCCCCTACCAACAAATGAAGCAAACAAGACTACAAGAGCATATGGATCTATTATTAAGTGGAGCCTGATGCAGTAATGCCTAAACCATTCTCATTGTGCAAGCGTTTCGACAAACCTCACCAACCCCGGACCGGACGCCAACCGGTTCAACCAAACACCACATCGGTTCGAACCGGCCTTTTCATTTTCATTATATTAACCACCCTCCTATGCTCCTCACTTCATCAAGCTCCAATCAACTCTTCAAAAGGGAGAAAAGAAATAAAAAGTAGAAAAGGAAGCAAAACTCACAAAAAATTATCATAGCAATGGCAGAACAAAATCAAAACCAAACAACTGAAGCGGGAAGGCACCAAGAGGTTGGTCACAAGAGTCTTCTCCAGAGTGATGCTCTTTACCAGGTACCACCCCAATTGCATTCCTTTGTTAAAAAAAAAAAAAAAAAAAACCTTTTTCTCTTTTGGGTTTTTGATAAAATGGTTATGTTGAAAAGAAAGAAAAAAAAATTGGGGATTTTTGATCAAATGGTTATGCTGTGTTTTTAGTATATTCTGGAGACAAGTGTCTACCCAAGAGAACCTGAATCCATGAAAGAACTGAGAGAGTTGACAGCAAAACACCCATGGTATATATAATTTATATAATTTCATTTTTCAATTAACATTTTGACACCTATTAATGTGATTGGTTTGGTTTCTCTACTCATGGTTACTGATTTTTTGTTGAAAAAAAAAACAGGAACATCATGACAACCTCTGCAGACGAAGGGCAATTCTTGAACATGCTCCTTAAGCTCATCAATGCCAAGAACACCATGGAAATTGGTGTCTACACTGGGTATTCACTTCTTGCCACCGCTCTCGCTCTTCCTGAAGATGGAAAGGTATGAAAAGCTTCTTCTTCTTCTTTTTTTTTTCTCAATAAAAACAAAATTTTATGGCAAAACCATTTTTCTATGCAATTATAGTCAAGTGGGTCTTTATTTATTAATTACATCCAATTTTGGGAAAGAGTGTCCAATTTTGGCGTGATGTGTTAAACAAAAAAAAAATCGTCTAAAATTTGAGTTATTGTTTGTACCTGGTGCAGATCTTGGCCATGGACATTAACAGGGAGAATTATGAATTGGGTTTGCCTGTAATTAAAAAAGCCGGTGTTGACCACAAAATTGAATTCAGAGAAGGTCCTGCTCTCCCAGTTCTTGATGAAATGATTAAAGATGTAAGTTTTTTCCATCTCTCAATGTACCAATTGAAATATATATATATATATATATATATATATATATATATATATCACTCTCTTAAATTTAATAGTATATCCTTTTTAGCCTCAAATTAAAACTTGTATTTTTTAATTCTTTAAATTTAACAAATAATTTTTTTAAGTCATCACTATGATAAAAAATTTATCACTAATTATGCATCAAAATAGTAAAAAATCAGTCAAAATGGACTTAAAAAAACATTTCATGAATTCAATATAATAAAAAAATACAAATTTTAATTTAAGAACTAAAGAAAATTCCAAACATGAGAAACTAAAAATATACTAGTATTAAAAAAAAAAATTGGAGGAGTAAAAAAGGGTAATTGGGTAGTGATTGTGTGTGGTGAAATGCAGGAGAAGAACCATGGAAGCTATGACTTCATCTTTGTTGATGCGGACAAGGACAACTACCTCAACTACCACAAGAGGTTGATAGAGCTTGTCAAAGTTGGGGGCGTGATCGGGTACGACAACACCCTATGGAACGGATCTGTGGTGGCACCCCCTGATGCTCCTCTCAGGAAGTATGTTAGGTACTACAGGGACTTCGTGCTGGAGCTCAACAAAGCCCTCGCTGTGGACCCCAGGATCGAGATTTGCATGCTCCCGGTTGGTGATGGAATCACTATCTGCCGTCGGATCAAGTGATTATGATCATCACAATCGTTGACCAATGTTGCTTCTTCTGCACACCCTAGTGATGACTGGTCATCATTGAGTGCCACCTGCTAATGCATTTAAAAGCAATCAATACTTTTCCTTCTTTGTTTTTCCTTAAAAAAAAAATAAAATATTCGTCTCTGTACTTTTCTCTGTTATTCATGTGGGAAACGGTGGACAATTAAACGTTCTATATGCAAGTGACTTTTTTCTTATGTGATTTACTTCCACCAACCTTGGTTAATTAGAAAGAGGATATATGTGTGCTTTACCGGGAGGATGGAATTGAGGGGAAGGAAGGTGGGTGAAGAATGTGTTTCAACTTTCAAATAATACATTGTCCAAAGCTTAATCAATTCCTCTCATTTTGAAATTCATTGATAAGAATGCATGTATTTTGTATTTTTTGTGTGTTTAAAAATTACTACATGTTTAAACGAAGCATTAGTTATTTGTATAAATTATAAATAAACATCGATGTAAATGACATAAACAGGATATTTAACTACTGTTTTGATGATGGCTTATCCTTTAGAGCAATTGTGGTGAAGAATGACTGCCAACAATTAATTCAAACGTGGAATAAATACGAACTTCACAATAGTGATTTTCATGGGATTTTGAAGTCTTGGCACCCAATCCGTTCAACCAAGAACCAACACAGCCTTTGTGATGCAAGAAAAATTATTGGATAGAAAAGTCGCCTTTCAAAGTCGACTATGGATAGTAGAGCCTTTGTACAGCGTTTTCTCAATCAGTGAATTTAATTGTTTAATTTTTTACAGTTTAGGTTTGAGGTGGGTAGTGAGTTTAAGGTGGATAGTATAAATGAGCTATATGTTGTTAAATTTTAAATGTGCTTTAAGAATTGTTTAAAGGTCTATTTGGATATAAGTCAGAAGTATTTTTGAGAATTTTTCTATTAATATTTTTTTCAGTAGAAAAACTTTCAAAAACAATTTTAACCTTATATCCAAATAAACTCTAAATATGTGTCAATTCTGTTGTGTGTAATCCTTTTGTGGGTTGCACAGTGGGAAAGGCATGCTTTGAAAAGGAGTGTACCGTGCAAGAGAATTTTTCAATATTAGATTTTTTATTTTTTAATTTCACAGTTATTGTTTTTTACTTTTTTCACCTTTTTTCTCCCTTTTCCTGTTTTATCCCTTTCTTCTTTCTTTCCCCTTTATCTCCATCACCCTTCATCTTCCTCTTTTCCCACCACTGTGTGCCATCTCCTTTTGAAACATCCCTCTCGCACCATGCAACACCCAAAAGGGGTGTGCACTAATTGGCCATTAAATGACACACATTCATAGTATGCAAAAAAATAATGTTACAATGTAAGAAAAATTTCCGGATTTTTTTTTGTTTACTTTTTCATTTAGGACTCTATTTCTTTCCTACTTTCTACTAAGCACATTCCTACCTCACTAAAAAAAATCCTATCTATTCACATTTTAATTTTCAATTTCTCCTACTTCACTTTTTGGCTTTTTAGTATAACTACAACTCTACCAAATACCACCTACAGTACTTATATTAATTTCTTTTATTAGCTATATTAATCAAATGGACAAACTAGATATGATATCTGTGTGCTGCTTGAGTTGGATTAAATATGAGAAAAATACATTTTATAATATAAAAAATATGTTAAAAATTAAATATATCAGTTATCATAAATAATACTTTGTAGTTATATTGATGGTATTAGTAGGTTCCTGAATAATTCAGTGATTTTTAATTAAGTTCATGAATTGTTTTTCTTTTCAATTAGGTCATTATAACTTGTATTTATTTCTTAATTGAGTTATTTTATCTAATTATTTTATGAAAAAATAGTCACAAACAATTAATTAGTCCTTGAATCCAGTATAATCACTTTTGTAATTCTGCATTGAGTATTCTTAATTTAAAAAGTTGAGTCTATGATTTTTTTTAAAAAAATATATCCACATTATAGATTAGTTATAACAAAAACCAATTTAGAAAATGACTTGCATTAGTTGAGACAAATCTAATCTAGAAAGTAGAATTTGAAAAATGTATCCATATTCTATATCAATGCCTAAGAT
>PYAF01005278.1:26115-39036 GCA_007407185.1 Glycine tomentella | reverse complement strand
TATAGGTCTGTTATAAAATAAAAACTTATTTCTGCTATATATTTGAGTTTGTCACACAATAAAAATAAGTCCATGTTGTGTATTTGAATTTTTTACAAACAAAAACTTATTTCATTATGTATTTAAGTTTACTACACAACAAATAAATTTCCGTTGTGTATTTGCATTTGTTACAAACAAAATTTTATTTTATTATGTACTAAGGTTTATCACACAACAAAATCTTCTTTTCATTGTGTATTACTTCCTTTATTCTCTTTTATCCGTGTTTTAAGATTTTTATTTAGAAATTAAGAAATGTCATAATTTTTTTTTCCTAATAGAGTATTTACTTGTTTTCCTATTTTACCCTTTGTCATTTCTACTTCACAATAAATGCATATATGTAAATTAATTAAAAATTAGCTAAAAATAAGGATATAATTGATAAAAGAGTAATTAATGTTATCTTGAATTAAAAAATAGATAAGTATAAAAAATTTCTCTCTAAGAATACAACAATTAAAAAGAAATAAATTAATGTTATCATTTCACACCCTTTCTTTCACGGTGAAAACATGTCTTTGTCAAGTATCAAAACCAAATGCACAATGAGATTTTGATTTCATTGTACATTTGTGAATTTCACTCATACACACAACAAAACATGTTTCTATTATGTACACATAATCAACAAAAAATTATGTTTCCAACAAACATATTTTCGCCAAAAAGTCATCAAAAAAATTTGGGTGGTTTAAATGGTAAATTGGAGAGTACCAATGTCAAATAAAGCCCCGAAGAAGAGACCGAAAGGGCATTTTTATTGTCACTACTAGAATTGTATTGGCATACCAAACTTTAGCAAATGACTATTTCATTTTTCTGAGTTTTTCTACGCCCTTAATCCTTCTCCCTTCCTCTTTCACCTCTTTATCATGACACACTCACCAATTTCCTTCCTCTCTCACACTATTTTATTTCCCATCATTTTTTATTGTAATCAAATTAATTACAATAAAATTAATATTATAAATTGATTTGATTATTATTAATAAAGGTAATTCATATAATAATTAATTTGGTTGCACTTATGAATGGTAACTTCAGTCCAATTAATTCAATTTTAATTAAAAAATACTGGTTACTATTAAAAATGATAGATTATATTATAATTAATTTTATTGCTTAAAAAAAGGTAACTTGCAATTAAAATTAATTAAAATTGAGTGTAAAAAAGTACATAGTGGAAACTTAATTTTGTTATGTATTTTTTTATGAAATACGCAATGGAATCATATTTCTGTTATATATTTTTTTACACCTCCCTTTTACACAATGGAAACATGATGTTGTTTGTGTTGTTTGGGGCAAAAAAAATACACAACATAATTATGATTCCATGGTATATTTCTTTACACCCTCTTTTACACAACAAAAAAAATATTTCATTGTGTTGTTTGAGGGCAAAAATAAATAAATAATGAAATCATAATTCTATTGTTGAACAAGACAATGAAATCATGATTCTATTGAGTAGTATGGGGTGAAAAAAATATATGCAGCAAAATCATGATTCTATTGCATATAATACACAATGGAAGTATATTTTGCTAGAAAAAAAAGAGCAATTTTGAAAATAAAAAAGAAACTACCCATGCGGGTAGTGTCAATAGCAAGGGTTAGTAGTGAGAATATTAGTTCTCAAGAAAAATTCGAGGCCAAATCCTTTAATTATTCGTCTAGCACTTGCTATTTACAATCAAATTTTTTGCTAAACACACCCTAATTGCCCTCTTTTTACATCCCAATTATCCATTATACTCATCTTTTTTTTTAAATAAGTACACCCCTGGGTACCCATTATCCTTTTGGAAATGTCTTTTTGGAATATCATATATCTATTATAGAAATATATTTTAGGAACCATATATCATAGTTCTAGAAATATGTTATTTTAGAAAGACATTTTGAGTAGTAACATACTTAATATGTTATAAACACATATCTTACATCCTATGTTTGTTAGTTTTATTTTCATCCTATCATTCTTTAAATCATATCTAAGTATTTGACTATGGACATTTTGAGTAGTAACATACTTAAGATATTATAAACGCTTATCCTACTTTAGTTCCAATAGCAAGGGTTAGTAGTGGGAATAGTAGTTCCCAAGGGTGTACTCCTTTAAGTAAAAAGGGTATAATGGAAACGGGGATTTGGGTGTACTTACCAAAACTGGGAGGTGTATATAAAATTCTATTCGTTTTTGTCATATGTTAGGCCGGGCCCATGACACATTATACCACAACACAAGTCCTTTCCACGACCTCCAAAAGCCCTGATACATATATAAGCTCCCTTTCGCCCCTTCTCCCAGCCCCACTTCCCTCACCGCTCCGAATTAGGGTTTTCCTATTCCCAGAGCAACTCAACACAACGAACCAAACCAACAATGTCGCAGCCGCAGCCTCAGTCGCAGCCGCAGCACGGGCAAGCGGCGCTGGAGCAGGTGCAGTGCTTCGGCCGCAAGAAGACGGCGGTGGCCGTGACCTACTGCAAGCGCGGGCGCGGCCTCATCAAGATCAACGGCTGCCCCATCGAGCTCGTCGAGCCGGAGATTCTCCGCTTCAAGGCCTTCGAGCCCATTCTCCTGTTGGGAAAGAGCCGCTTCGCCGGCGTCGACATGCGCATCCGCGTCAAGGGCGGCGGCCACACCTCCCAGATCTACGCCATTCGCCAGAGCATCGCCAAGGCGCTCGTCGCATTCTACCAGAAGTACGTTGATGAACAGAGTAAGAAGGAGATCAAGGACATTCTGGTGAGGTACGATCGTACCTTGCTCGTCGCTGATCCCAGGCGCTGCGAGCCTAAGAAGTTTGGTGGGCGTGGCGCACGTGCGAGGTTCCAGAAGTCTTACCGTTGAAGGAGAATGGTGGTGTTTTCGTGTTTTTTTTTTTTTTGGTTCGGTTCATGTTTTATGCTGTGGAAAAAATGAAAACTTCCGTTGCTGGTTTTGATAGTTTTATAATTATGGTCGTTTTTTTTTTATAATTGTTGGATTAAAGATTCTTGTTTTGGTTCAACTTTTTTTGTTTAGGTAAAATGAAGGCACGAGATTATTATTGTTATAAATTCTAGTTTGAAATGTTATGGCATTTTGCTCGTGCCTGTTGGAATTGTTCTGGGAATGTTGGAATTAAGCGCGAGTTAATGCTTGTGCAATGGGGAATTCTTATGAGTGTTAGGCCAAATTAACACACTTTAAATATTGGATGTGCTAGTGCATTCTAGGGGCCTAGGGCAATGGATTATAATTGGCTTATGTAATATGTTTTGCATCACCTTACAAGTGTTCTTTTGATTTAGCTTTGGCGTGGCAATTTGGATCTTTTAGTATGTTGAATTTAGAAGAGTGCTTATTTGGTTCAAATTAATATTAGTTTTGGTTGGGTTGTGATAGGTGTTTCTGTGATCCTTGTCTTGTAAAAGTTAAAGGATGGAGATACATTTATCAAATTAATTAGTTAGATGATGGCAATCCCATTAATCACACACATTGATGGTTTATTGGTCTTGGCTCAAGCTTAATGAAACAGGGTATTTGAGTAGAGGTAGCTTGATTGCATTTCACATTTTTATCAATCAATTGGTTATTTTGTTGATGCTCCCACATGAAATTTCTGATAATTCAAATATTCTATTTTTTATTTTGTTGTTGGTGGTTTTGGTATTGGTAGTTTTATTATTTTGGTGTTTTTTTATAATTGTTGGATTGGATGTTGTTTTGATTCAACTTTTTTGTTTAGGTACAATGAAGGAATGGAATTATTATTATTATAAATTATAAATATAGTTTTGAATGTTAGGTCTTTTTGTTTGTGCCTGGTGGAATTGTATAGCTGTTAATTGTTCTGCGAATGTTGGAATTAAGCGCGATTTAATACCTGTGGAATTGGGAACTTACAAGTGTTAGTCCAAATTAACACAATGTTATTTTTTATTAAATTCATTATTTGTTTTTGTTGAACCACTTTCGGAATGAGTAAAGTCACAAGAACGAATTTAAGAAAATAACGAGAATAAATAAATTACTACTTTTGACAAGTTAAAGGCTTTTTCATTACCTCATAATGTTAATGATTTGGTCGTTTGACATATATAAACTAGTCAGACACTCAGACTTGTTTGATTGTGGGTTTTTTTACTCAGAATTTTTTTTTTCTGATAAAATCTGCAGAAATTATTTATAAGCTATTTTTAAAAGGTTATAATAATTATTTCAGTGTTTTCTTGAAGAGAAAAAGAAGCAGATTATTAAAACAAATGCAAACAAACCATTCATAAATCAGCACAGCTTATCTCAAATGCCAATGAAGCAATGAACTTATTTACACCGGCTATATTTACAACACTAAACCTCTATCTCACTCTATTAATTCCGAACTTCAACCATCTCCAATAAAAGAAGCCATTGCCAACCAATAAAAGATAAAAACATGTTACACCAGGTTTTAATCTAATAAAAGACAAAGCATGTTACACCAGAAGCATGCTTAACATTCTCTGCAAGATCATTCTTATTCATGCTTTGGCTAATAACTTAGTTTCCTTACCCCTTCCTTTCGTTCGTCTTGACAGCAGCTTCCTCAGAAAACCAAAGCCTACTTGCTTTTTACCTGGTACAATTGCCAAAGAGCCCGCGGTTTTGCTTCTATCATGTTGCTCTGAATTGAGACTTTTGGGACTTTGCAGAGATTTTGTGGTTTCAGATTGAAGGGGTGGTCTCTGCGCATCTTTATCACTTTTAGTTTCTTCAGTTTGGACAGATTTATGCATCCCTCCTTTAGCTTCATCCTCGGCTTGCATTTGATTGCGTAGAGAGGATCGTTTGATCAAGTTCTTCTTCTGGGTTGGATTGGCCATAGTATTAGTTGTAGAGACAACTTTGTCAAAGAGTGCTACTTCACTAGATGAAGCAAGTGCCTTGAGTTGTTTCCCAAGGTTTACGATGGTTTCTTGGCACTCTGCCAACTTTGATGAAGCTGTTGTGATCTCCCAGCCCTGAACATTATATATAATTTTTTGTTTAATTAAGATTCATTTAAATGTTGACTTCAAAAGAAAATAGAAGTACAATTGATTAATGGTAATGCAAAAAATATATACAGAAAGACTTACCAAAGTCAACGATAATAGTTTAAGATATAAGAGTTATAATCATATATCTCGAATTAAATAGAATGTGAACTACTTACAGTTTGATATATCTTTTGTACATCATATTTGCCATATGTTGGAGATTCGTTCTTTGCAATGCTGTAAAGATTTTTTCATGTTCTCGAAATCAGATTCATTACGCATGGCAAAAGAAAATCGCAGTAAGAATAGAAAGTAGAAACCATAAAAGGGAAAGAGAAAAAATAATCATTACCTTTCCAGCTGGAGTTGAAGTTCTAGACATGTTGCTTCTAAATCCTCACAGGAGTTCTTTTTATCCTCTAATTCAACTTCTAAGGACGAAAACTTTTGAAAGATGGCATTTAATTTGGCCTGAGCTATTGTAAGCTGTGTATCAAGATCTTCATTTATGATCTTCTGTTTCTCAATCTGATCTTCCAGTGTTGCTTTGGATTCTTTCAGTGTCTCTATTTCTGTTTCTAAACCTCTGATGTTATTTTGTGCTTCTTGACATTGTTTTGTCAAGTTCTGACTCTCATCAGTTACTGACAGCAGCTTTTCTTCCAAGTCTTTCTTCGCAGTTTTTGTGCTCCTCAAATCATATTTTACTTTTCTAATTTCTTCAAGGAGATCACACTGATCATTCTTTGTGTTGAAGAGCTCACACTGTTTATCAGGATATGCAAATGAGGGTGAGCGAGAAGACTGTTTATCTTCAATATCTACTTTGTTTTCATTTTTTGACAAATGACTGCTAAAATGCTTCTTGATCTTATCCCTTGCAATGGCAGCATTTGTGGAGGTCGCACAGTTTTTAATGCTCCAGTCCAACGCAAATTCCACTTCCGTGATAAATTTTTCAAAATCAGCTCTCCCTGTTAACAAATCTTTGCAGGTGTGAACAAGTTGGTGCAGGAGAGGATTTAAGTCTGAAACCTTCCATTGGAAAACATGAACAAAATAGTCTTTGGGTGTTGGTGATTGGGATATGTCTGAATGCTTATTCTCCTCCAAGCAATCTGGACAATTGTTGCACTTAAATGACTTTGGAGCAATTCCTTCAATGAGGTTGATAATTCTGTGGACTGTCTTTCTCAAATTAGAATTTAAGTGTTGCTTGCTTTCTGCTTCTGTATCAGATTTACAAGCAGTTGGGTGGTCTACGCAATCCAAAGCAATTTTTATGTCATCAAATAGTTCGTCATGACTTCGTCTCGATATGTGTTTCTCCTCCAAGATTGCATTCAAAACAATCTGAAGCCAGTCAAATGAATTTTCTGTTGTATGTTTGAATTGGATCTCGTGTTTCTTCTCACTAATGCCAAGATGATCTTGTTCAACTGGCACTAGCTCCCTACCACTTACATCAGAGATGTATTCTCTTTTAGGTGTATCAATAGAAACTATATCTCGTTTTTCCATCTCAACAAAATCATCCATGAAACTCATGTCTGAAACTTCAGTGGCTCTACTGCTTCTATGAATTTTAGCATCTGAAGTTCTTAAATGTTCAAGTTCCGACATAAGAGCATTAGCCCAGGATCCAGAAGAGATAGCCTCATCATCACTATAAATGTCATAATTTGATAACAGAGGAAGTTCATTTGACGTGGGATAACACCTAGCTAGCTCCATAGACTTCTGATTTTCAGAAATCTTTCTAAGCAGAATCTCAGCCTGTGATAATCTGGAAGCTGTTTCAGCATACGTAAGTCTTGAAGATTCTAGTTCAGAGTTTTTCGTGGTTAAAATTCTTTTGAGAGCCTTGTTCTCCTCGTCCAGATCTTGCAAGCGTTTGATCATTAAGCTGAAACTTTTCTCATACACAGTAGTAGAGTTTCCAACATGATTTTTTTTGTAGATCAATTCTCTGGAGGGATTTGACTTTCTTCTTCTCACCATTCCAACTTCATTCTTCATATTCACCAAACCAGCAGAACCAGGTGAGCTTTTTTGTAGCAAAAGATGCAGTCTCTGACACTCGGCCTCTAACTTTGAGGCTTTCTGAGAACACTCAAGGTACTGTTTATGTGAGACATCAGCATACTGACGGCTGTAGTCCATTTCCTCCTTCCGGATCTCAAGTTCCTTCTCCAGCACATGAAACTCATATCTTAGGAAAGAATTTTCCTTTTCTGTGGTGTCTAGTCTAGCCATCAATGTACTAAACTCAGCATCTGCTTCTAGTTTACATTTAACCAGGTCCCCAATTGATTTCTCTTTGGTTAGCAATGCATTCGCAAGATGAGTATTCTCAGCAGTTAAGTCATCTAGCCTTTTACTTGTTTCCCTCAACTTCTCTTCCAATTGTTTCTGAATCTTTTCATGCTCTACTGATATCTTTGCAATGGCACCACTCAACTTTTGCTCTTGTTCTTCTTGAACCCTGCTTGGTGGCTGCAAAGGTTCCTCCAATGTTGCATCTGCAGGAGTAACAGTCTCAGCAGATGCTTTTTCATGTAAGTCTTCAACAGATTCTACTTCCTGTTTTGTCTTGCCATTGCCTAAATTTTTCTCAGAAATTTAGTAAGATCAGAACCAAATTGTATGTATGAGCAGAAAACATGTATTGAAAGAGAAAATATGAGTGCTAGCAACACAATCTCTATTGCACTCCTTCTAGCACACTCTATTATTGATTAAAATTTATTAAGAACTACAAAATCATGAGTGAAGCATATCAAAAAAAAAAAAAAATGAGACCCACATTTCCAATGAATATATGCAAATAATAAGGAGTGTGTTTAAAAAGCGCATGTTAGAGAGTTGTTACTAGCATTTTTCAGAAAGGAATCATCAAAGAAGAATCATAATAGTGGAAAAGTTGAAGGGAAATGTGACAGTAAGATACCTCTAATTTCCTGTTGGGACTTTTGGGCATCTTTTTCTAAAGAGTCATCTCCAGAATGGGAATCAAGAAGGACTGTTGCCAACTTCTCATTTAGACTTTTTGATGATCTTTCCAATCCAGTTTCTTTATTTGTTGGAAGTTTGTGTGCCTGAAAATATATAGTACTGTCAGTATTATAATCAGATCGAGCATTTCTTCTATGAATTCAGTACTATTATTTGATAGATTTTTACATATCAACACTTTGGCAAAACAAGAGTAGATAACCAAATGAGGAAACAAACAGCAACATAAAAATGAGTAAGGTAAAGTTTTTGAGTACCTCTTCTTCAATGGTTTTAGAAGGACTGACAACTTTGTCGATTGCAAGGATTGTTTTCTCCATAGATTTTTTCCTCCAAAGCCATGGTTTGTGGTTCATGATCTCAGGTACTATTCAAGAACCAAGAGAGAAATTTAGAAAGCTTCCTGCTATTGCACGATAACTATAAAGAGAATTTCTTTTCCTTACTTTATTTCTCTATTTGGTCCTAAAGAATTTCAGTGCAACATAAAAAAAGAAAAGACTAAACCAAATATTCATGAAGTATGGATTCGGTAACATAATGACGCATTTTAGGGTCCATTCCACCTATTTATAATTTGAAGATAAGCCACCCCACTATCTATTAATCAATAGTTTAGTGAAGCATTTTGCCGGCTCATCCTTTATGGCAACTAGCTTTTTGGTTAAAAGTCAAACTTAGCTAACAATGCTGAACTATCGAACATGGATAAAGAATCATGAGAATGTAAATACGGCAACACAAACATGGAAACAGAAAAATCCTAAAACTTTACGCAAGGGGGAGCATGAATAATTGAATTAATTATAGTTGGCTATAAATGCATACTCATTTTCATCCTTTAATTCTCAAATTTCAGAGACAATGTTATATACATGTTTTCACGCATCCATGTTTCTTCATCAAATTTGGTTACATTGATTCGTATGTTGCATTTCAAGTGAAACACAGCATTTTAGATTTCATACCTTATGTAGCTTATAATCACCCATATGAAAAAAAAAAATTAAATATGCCTTATGCTTAAAAGTATCACATGATTCATGTAGCTGACGAACTGTCTAACACAGAAAAACACTGCATAAAGACTCTATCTTTCTCAAACCCCTGCATCCTTCACTATCAGATACTCAAATGAACCATCGAGAACCACCAAAAAAATATATCAAGATAGTGACAAGAAATGAAGTGGAAGTAAAGAAAAAGGTAGAAAAACAAGTACACTAATGAGAGGAGTTGCGAGTGAAAATTGCTACAACAGCTCATACCTGACAGAAATGTAGCACAAGCAAGACTTAAAACTGCATTCTTTGTAAGGTTACTACTGGACTTAAAACTTCAACTAGCCACCAATGGAGCTTGAAGGTGAAAGTAAAATAATAGGCAGATAATAAGTTATCAGAAAAACACCCAACGGGTATGTCATAGGATGCTCACCCTCTCCACCGACAGCTACAAATCCTTGTCTGAAGGTGTATATATTATTGGTATTATCCTATTAAAAAGTTTCACGTATGATATGATGTTACCAAAAGGTTAAAAATGAAAAAAAAAAAGGGACCCAAATTGACATTCACATATTTCTTTTTAATATAAATACATATATTTTCTACAGAAGACAATCTTGCTTAAATCAGGTAAGATTAATATGAGTAATCAGTTATATACTAAAGATTCAATCTCAAAATTTCTAATTAAAATGAAATAACTCGGCGTTAATTAATCCATTTAATCTCAAACTTTCTAACTAAAGTGAAACAATTTCGCCTTAGTTAATCCACGTATTCGGTGTTACAATCACTCATGAATCTATGATGGAGTGAAAGAGAAGTAACGAAAAGGAGGTCATAAAATTGACCACAAGCGGTAGAGGAGGGTCATAAAAGACATGGCATGAGTATAGGTGAGGAGAAAAGACTAAAATGAGAGCACTCCCGCAACACATTGAATGTTGTAGCTATCTGTTAAATGTTGTCGAGGTTCGGATGAAATAATGAAACTAATATAGCTAGATACCAGATGTCCAAGATATTCTTGTACCATACCACAAATAACCAATTTATTTATATTTGTCTGTGTACTCGACAACAATTGCAAATATATTTTGTACAGTGTAACTTTTTGTTTCCTAGCTAGACAGATTTATGTTTTAGAAGATAATTAAAAAAATTACATTGACAATGAATCAAACACTCCACACACAAAATATCATATGCTAATAATATTAAACAAATGCAGGCTCTAGGTTTGTCAACGTCAATAAATTTCATGTCCAAAAGAAATTAAACTGTTAGTATATATCTTAAACCAACGCTAACAACAAAGTATGATCCTAATTACATGTATGATATAATGATATATCTATTTTTATATTAGCAAGATTATCTATTAATATTTACTGAATCATATATACTACTAATGTGAAACCTGTAATGTTTAAAATATTAAATTTTTAAAATAAAAATTTATTACAATAACATAAATATTAAAGCATGAGTATACAATGTTTTTTTAGTGAAATTAAGCTTGGGTTACAAAATATCTGCATAGTTAATATAAAGTAAAGAGTTTAATAGGCATAAATTGTCATTATAAAAGGTTTTATACTATTAATTAATTAAAATTATTTTTGATATAATTTTTAAGATAATTATTATAAAAATTAATAAAATTATATGTGTATTATTATTATAGAGTGTGTTGAAAAAATGTATTAAAGACCGTGCTCTCATGGTTCTTTAAATTTATACAAGGAACTCTTGTGCATAAGTGAAGTTTCAAAGAGTCAAATCAAAAGTGTCAAAATGGAGAATACTATGGAAACAGCCTCCATGATATGCGGGGTCAGAAAATTGTGAATTTATCATAGCATCATATTATACCCTCTATAAATGATGATGTCTGGTGTCTCTGTCTTCTTTTGGTTGCTACAGAATGCTGTGTGTCAAAATTAGTTAAGTTGGAGAAGGAGAGCTTTAATAGCAAAGAAAATGAGTATATATATTTCTATTTTTAAATTATTTTTTTAAATAAATAAAATAAAATAATAGATTATCATAAAAATGTTATAATTTTTTTGTTCATTTTACAAATACTACTATAGCTTTTTAATTAAAAACAAAATCCGTTTTTCACTCAAACATTCCATCCTCCCATACTCAAGGGTTTCCTTTCTTAGTGTTTGAACAAAAAGAAAATCCCTTTTTGTCAGAAATTAAACTTACCTGCACATGTTAAAATATCCACAGCTGACACATGCTTCAGAATACCATGTCTATGACTTCCATGAGAATACTTTCTAAAATTAAATCGAAACTAAATAAGACTATCAAAATCAAACCTTTAATCATGAAAGATCTAAGAGAATAATATTGATGATTTTTATGAAAGCTTTTTCCTTTTCCTTTAGTTTATGAATGAGACCCATGGCCAACGGTGGCACATTCACTCGCTTCAACAATAAGTAAAAAAAGAATAAGAAAAGGGGAAGAACAAACTATTGCCCCCAATTAGACGTTATTTGAGTTGACAATGGAACCAACCATTTCTTGTTTCTCAGTTGTAAATCTATATACTTATGGTAGAATAATTAATTAAACGCTTTGAATTATTGTTTTACTGGTTATTAAGTCATACTTAAATATTCTATACTATTGATTTTCATTTTTTCTAACGTTAAGTTACTTTGGCAGATTGCCCCACATTACCTTCCAATATATCAGCTTTAATAAAAGTGAAGACCATAAGCAATGATACTCTTGACTTTGAAAATCATGAAATGCATACTTTATCACAAAGTGTTTTTGTCTATCATTTTCTTTATACAAAGGGGAAAGTTAAAGGAAATTATGGTTTACCACACGATGAATTGGTTTACCACACAGGTGGGGCTGCATGGTTTGATGGTCTAGATTGCTTGTTCGATCAAATGCTGATGCATTCTTATAGCAGCGCAAGACATTCAGAAATGTAGATGAGAATGAGATTAAAAGGTAGTTCACCAACGTAACTATATGGTGTATTAGACTAGGTATAAGATTGGCTAATATGGACACAATAGAACAAAAATGATTTTCTAGATCAGTTGTTTTTAACATTTTAGATCGATTTTGTTTGAGGATATAAAATTAGTTGATATCAAATTTTGACATACTTTTCATAAGAGTTGGATATATAACTGATTAAGAAAGTGAACTTTTTAGATTAATCGTGACTACAACCGATAGAGAAAATTTATTTAAAAAAATGCAACTACAATTCTCAATTTTTTTTAATAATCTCATTTCTTTCTTGATATACAATACAATCCAATACAATAACTAAAAATATAGAACTAATAATTTTATTATAACATGCAGTATTTTTTTTTAATTTTAACATATAATACATTTGGTACATTAAAAGAAAATGCAATATAATTCATTACCATCAATAACTAAAAATAACCACAATATATTACATCTGTAAAAAAAAAAAAAAAAAAAAACCTACACTCTATTACAACTAGCTTTCATTCTCTCCCCTTTTCCACTTGTGATCATAAACCTTCTACTCCAATTACATCCATTCATTTATATCAAAATTATCCGTTATGAATATAACACCCATTACACAATTTCACTCAAACTCTTATCCTTTGCTAGATCTTTTTTTTTCTTTCTGTTTTCTTTAGCTATCAAACGTCTCTTTCTCTCATGCTATATAATTTCTTCTCTACTCGTTAAAGGAAGATATAAACATTTTTCTGGTTGTGTGCAGTCCTGATCGTAAAAAAATATAAAAAAATCCTATTGTATTGGTGTTAGTGTGTAGGTCTGGTGCAAATCATTTTTGGATTGTAGGAAT
>PYAF01005278.1:0-24280 GCA_007407185.1 Glycine tomentella | reverse complement strand
ACATAAAACATTTATTTTACTTGAATTGTCATGATAATTAAGGGTTGCTCACGATAACTTACTCTATTTTATTTTATTTTTAAATATTTTTTTTAATCATTGTAATTTAGCATTTTTTTCCTTATAAATTATATTTGTTTTATTTTTAGTTATTAAAACACTTTTAATAGTGCTTTGAATAGTGAAAAATATTATAAGATAAAAAATAAAATAAACATAATTTATAAGGGATAAAAATAAATAAAAATTATAAGAAAAAAAATAAAAAAGTGTCAAATTAAAAAGACTAAAAAATATTTAAGTTTATTTTTTTAAGAGCGTAACTTACTCTTTTAAGATCTACCAATTTAAATCTTAACTCATATGTTTGTATATTATTATTATTATTATTATTATTATAAATTCACTTAAATTTAAAAACAGATCCTTTTTTATGTAACTAAGAGGTATTGACATTGAACTAATCCCCTCATCTACCAAGTAGGCCCATTTTAGGCATTTTTTTTTACTGCAAAATAAGCATATTTTGGGCTTCTTTTTAAAAATAGATACTTTAAATCTAGTGCAGTCAATTTCCCAAATCTCTTTAATAACTCCAAAATAAGATATATGAATTTCAATATTGGAATTTTATATTTTACACTAGAAAAATGCATGAATTCAACTATATTGTGACGAGGATCGTGATGAGACGGTGAACCAACAAAAAGCTTTTTACTTTAAAAAATGGAGTCGTCTTTTATTAGGGAAAACATCTGAAAAAGGGAAAATGCTTGTTGTTACGAATTTGTACAAAGGCTATATAATACCGCAACAATTTGAATATCGTCAAAGATTTACATTTAATTTTTAAAATTTGATATTTCAACCAATAATATGTAAACATGTGAGTTCATGTTGGGTTCGTGCACGAAACTTTTGTACCATATGTTTGGAAAAAACCCTAATAAATGATCTCAAACCAAAAACTAAACTTAAGAGTCAGCTACATGCAGAAAAAAGCATCTTACGATGTTCGTTATAGAAATTAGATTAAATTACCATTTTACTCCTTTACATTTACACTATTCCCTCCTTTGCTCCTTTATGTTTTAAAATTCTTGTTTTGGACCTTTAAATTTATAATATTACTTAAAATTGTCCTTCTATCAATTTTACATTAACATTGTTAGTGTTTTTTCTATTTAAAATTATTAAATTTAATATAGTGACGATTTTTAAACTTCACAATGTTAAAATTAGTTGTTTTATCATTATATGTAATTAAAATAATTAACTTAAACTTAAATTAACTACCATAATTTTTTATTTAATTTTTCAAAAGAAAATTATGATCAAGCTTCATCTCTGATCTTCCCCAAATAACATATCAGGATCACTTCATCTATTTCAAAATCCTAAGGAGAAGAACAACCCATAACCCATGGAATCAAGAAATCACTGGAAAAAGTCTTTAGCTTTCTCTTCTTTGTTACCCAAATACCCAAACAAGTAAAGTGTATTCTCAAACAAAGGTCAAGTCTAATATGAAGTCAGAGAAGCAGGGTGATCGAGATTAATTACTGGTTACCGGGTGAGACGATTTTTTTTAAATGTATTTTTGATTTTTTTTGGGAAAAAAATACAAACGAAATGAACGCGGAGCATCGTCCTTGTTGAACTTCCGCCGATCACACCACCACGAAGCCAACAACCTCCCTATGCCGTTGCCCCTCTTTTACTTCTTTTATTTTGCCTTTTATGTTCAACAATATTGGAAGGAAGTGATGAGACTTGGTTCAGATGAAAGAGTTGCAGAAGAGAAGAGTGATGGACATTCATAGTCATATGTAACCACTTTTATTGTTGATGTGGAAGTCATCTTTATAACCTTATTCATAGTCTTCTGCATCTGCATGTTGGGGCGATGGATGTGGTGAAGATCTTGGGTCGATGGGTCTAGATTGATGGCGGTGAGAATGTGCAACATCGTGAACGGAGGTGCAGGCCAAGGATGTTGCCCATTTCTATTAATTGCATAAACCACCAAATGATTACTAGTGTGCTTCAGCCATGAACACAAGGAAACGCAGGGGAGAGAAAAAACCCAAAGGAAATGCAGGAGAGAGAAAAAACCCAAAGGAAAAGTAGGAGAGAGAAAATAATATAAAAATAAGAATGTTTTTATTTTTTATTTTTCCCAGTAACCAACCTTTTATATTCGGTCAGTTTCCTTGCCTCACCCATGAGCCTTTGCTTTTAGACTTCACTTTAGCCTTTACCCTCAAAAAAATCTTACACTTGAAGAAGGGGATGGAGAGAAAGTTGAGGACTTAGATGTTGTGATCCTTTCTTTAATTTTCCAGATATGATGATTTGGAAGTCAATGGAATAGGATGGTGTGGTGGAAGGTGAGGAATGATGTTGACATCGACAAAGACACCAACAACATATGAGTCATACTTTAAATGCCCCAAAACCTCCTCAAGAGGAATGATCCAATCACGAGTTAGCGATTTGTGATGAAGGCATCAACTCACCATGCAATATGCAATCCAATTAGCTTCACTTGAAATGTGATAGACTTCCACTTACCAATACTTTTTGGGGATTTGGATTCACTGACTTCGTGGAGGTAAAGTTACATGACTTTTTCTGTCATTAGATTAGATCTATACTATTATAGTATTTTTAGTGATAGATTTTAAATTGAGATCTTAAATTATTTTTTGGTGGACTCTACACTATTATGTAGAATTGAAAATTTTTCAAGATCTCTATCATTTTTTCCTTTGGCGATAGATCTTATTTTGAGATCTTAGATAATTTTTAATAAGTTCCACATGGATCCCACTTTTAAATATTAAATAAATTAAATTAAATATTCTCTTTTTTTCTTTGTTCTTTCTTTCCTTTTATCCTTTCACTCGTCGGCTTTTTTTTTTCTCCTCCCTTTATCCTCATATCATACGCTACTTCTTCATTTCTTCTTCTTTCTTCTTTTTCTTCCGTCGCAACCTCCTTCCCCCTTCCCATCTGCAACAGGCCACCCCCTTCCCTCCACTGTGAGCCCCCTTCCCCATTCTGGAACTCTACCGCGACCTCCCTTCCCCTTTTAGAACTCCGTCGCAACCTCCGCCAATATATCTAATTTTTTGGTCTGTTTATTTTGCTTTCTTTTTCTTCATCTCCTTCTTTCCTATTATTTTTTTGTTCTCCTTTTATTGGTCTCATGTTTTGCTGTTAGGGAGAAAGAGAAAAAAAATTATTATTTTTGAACAATGTGCAGATCTCTGGGGTTCTTGTACAAGAACTCATTCTCCATGCAGAAGATCTGTCCAGCTTCTTTATTGAGAGATATAGTGAAGATCAGATCTTAAACTCAAAACTCTTGCTCAAGATCTGACACTAAAGTTGTTCTTACAAAAATATATTCAACAATGCTGATTCAATAATGATTTTAAAAAAATCATCATCTTGCAACACACGGTAATATTTTTATAAATAATTAAAAAAATACTGACAATTTAAAAAAATTGTTATTAAAAATAATTATTCAACAAAAAACCATCTTTAAAAACAAATATTCCCTTTTCATTCTTGGGACCTCTCTCTTTCGCTCTCAGTCTCTCACATAGCTCTCTCTCACACATTGACCCTCACCATCTCATTCCCACCATGACCACAAGCAAAACCAGCGTTGCTCACTACTAATCAACAATGCACACCAAACCTCACCTCAAACCAACACTCACGCCTAGAGAAGCCACAGATTTGGCTAGAGAAGTCGTAGATCTGGCCTCCAAAGTTATGAATTTGGTCACTAACCCAACCCCTCTCCAGCACCTCCGACAAACTTGCCACAGCACAAACCATGGCCAAGTCCCTCCATTGTCGTTGCCTCTCTGAACCCCTCCAAGAACCATCATAACTGAAGGCAGGCTCTCCCACTTCTCTCTGCTTCAAGAACACTCCTTTGTGAAGAACCCCGCGCGAAAGAGACTGGGTTCCGTCACGCTTTGTGCTTCATCTAAAATTATTTATTCATTTTATTTTTTAAAAATAAAAATATTAGGGTTGTGTTCATGTAGCAAGGAGAAGCCAAGAAAAGTAGAGTGGCAAGGGTGGATTGAAGTTGGAAGCGGAGAAAGACGATGGATTGGATAACAGTGCTTTGTCTGTGAGATACGTTGTTCGTAGGCTCTTTCGCGATGGATGTTCGAGAGGCACTGCAGTGCCAAAATCTTATATTGTTCCATTGTTTGCTTTGCAAGCACATGTAGGTGTCGTTTCTTGGATCAAGTATGCCATTCTTATGTTTTTCTTTCTTGTTCTGTTTGTACGTTGAAACTGAATTGCTTATTTAACAATTATTTTATTTGTTCAATGATATTTTGTAGAGTGTGATTCTTAATTATCATTTTTGCTATTTTTTTACACCAATTGGATGTACAAAGGTAGATATGGTGAGTAGACAACATTCTTGACACTTCCAATTCGTCTATTCTTGTATGTTCCTGGTATGTTCTCTTTTGTCATGTTCTTACTCAAGAGAAGACCCTTTGATTCCAAAGTTTGTTCTCAATGCTCAAGTTTAGAGTTATATACTAAATATCAAATTAGGCCTTTAAGAAAATATGAAAAATAACAGTAATAATTTTATATACTTAATATTTTTATAGAAATAGATAATTTCAATTCATTGTGATTGATTGGGTTTAATAATATATTAGTTTACTTTGATGTTTTTAATTATTATACTTTTTATTATTTAATGTGATTGATTTGTGTTTATTATATGTTGCACTCATTAACTGATGGAACACCATTGGAGTTAGAGAAGATTATAACAATTCACAATGATGGACAACATAATTTTAAAAACGTAAAAACAATGCATGTATTTGAACAATGCTGAATATTGTACATTATTTATATCATATTTATTGATACTAATTAATTTATAATTTGGTCTGGACTACCTTGGTATATTTCCTATATTTGTTTTGAACTGGACTCATGTATATGTTATTTGTAGGTTGGATGTTCTTTAAAACAAAAGCAACATTAAAAAAATAAAAAACAATGATGATTTTAAGAAAACCGTCATAGAAATCTTGACATTAATGATAGTTATTTAGAAAATCGTCATAAAAAGTTCATATTTTTCGAAGATTTTGTGAAAGATCATCATTGATGTTCTTTAAAACAAAAGGAACATTAAAAAAATGAAAATAATGATGATTTCAAGAAAACTTTCGTAGAAATGTCAACATTAATGATGGTTATCTAGAAAATCGCATAGAAAGTCTATCTTTTACGACAAATTTGTGAAAAATAGTCATTGATGTTGAGCTTTCTGTGACGGTTTTCAAGAAAACTGTCATAAAACTTTTGTTTTCTATAATGATTTTTTTGAAAAAAACCATCATAAAACTACATATAAAAATTGTTTTTTGTTTGTAAAAATGTAATATATTCTATAACAGTTTTGAAACCGTCATCGACAGCAATCCATATTCAACGACGGTGGATTCCATGACAATTTTTAATTGTCATGTCATGAAAGGCCTTATTTGTAATAGTGCTAATAGTTAATATTTTGTCATTTGTTTAGACGATATTTTCATTTTAATTATTAACATAGCTTTTATGTTTTTTATGCTTTAAAATCATAAAAAATACTATTGAACATCTAGAAAATATTTTACTATCCATAGATGTCCTATTTGATTAAAGTAGGATTACTAAGTGTGTAAATTAACTAGTACAAAGTTATTTTTATGATTTTAAATTATAAAAAATATAAAAATGAAATTAATAATTTCTTTTAAAACAAGTGATAAAATTTGGACCATCAAATTAATTCAATGGCCTAAAAATAGGAAAACAACGCCACAAAGTCATCAAATCCTCTCCTTACTTTTGGAAAAAGGATTTTAATTTCCTAAATAAATCACTATGCACATGTCACCTTACTTGCTCTTTATTCCCTCAAGTTAGAATCTTTATAGCAGAAAGATAGTCAAATTCATATATATATATATATATATATATATATATATAATGTTAAGACAAAAGACAATAGTTCACGATCAAAATGAATATCAATACATGTGGGCTAAGAGGAAAGACAGATATGATGCTATTGAGGAAATATTAGACAGGGGCCTTGCCACTGTCAATTGGATTGAATTATTTCCTGATTTCAAAAAACAAATGGACTTGCTTCCAAGTTAGATCTCATGCAGATAATAAGCCAGCTTTATGGTGACAACAAGCACAAATTCAAGAAGCATTTTAAGTTTGGAAATTCGTGTATAATTGAACTCAGTTGGAGAATATTGTTGAATATGGACGGAATGCTAATTTATCTGCAGAGTTGATTCAAAAGCTAGAGACTTGTTCCAAAAGCATGAACATGTGCGACAAACAAATCTAAAGTCAATTCAAGGAAAAATTTGATGTACATAGAAGAGATATGGAGTATGCGAGACAAGCCTTGAATAATAAGGAGGGAGATAAATATGAAGAGCCCAAACAAAAACTTTATTCTTTGGTTGCTCAAGAAGAAAGTTATTGGAAGCAACACTCTAAGGTGTACTAGTTCAAAGATGGTGATCTCAACTCTAATTTTTTTCATTATACTACATCTGCTAGAAAAAAAGGCAAACTTCATCTCCCCCCTCACTCGTGAAGATGGACCCTTAAATTTTTTTCCATGAATAATAATTGTAATGATTTGCTGCCAGTGTTGAATAATATATCCACTTGTGTTTCCTCTTATGATGAGGCCTCTCTAATTGCTCCTTTTACACTCGAAGAATTTAAAACTGTCCTTTTTCAAATGCACTATGATAAATCACCTGACCTGATGGACTGAACCTCGCTTTTTATGAAAAAAAATTGGAACTTGTGTGGCCTTGAGATTTTTCATTATGCTATTTCTTGGCTAAAGAATGGAACCTTACCCCCTCAGATAAATAAAACTACCATTGTCTTGATCCCAAAAATCAATAAGCCTACCACCATGAGAGACTTTAGAACCATATCCCTTTGCAATGTACTTTATAAAATTATTTCGAAAGTACTTGCAAACCGTTTGAAACCCCTTTTACCCAAAATCATTTCTCAAGAGTGATATGCATTTGTGGAGGATAGGTCTATTCTTGATAATGTCCTCTTGGCTAATTGAAATCATTCATCATATGTGAGGAAAATCAAACTCCCTCACATCTAATCCTCCTTCCATCTCCCACTTCTACAGTATAAAGAGCAGTATTTGTAACTGGTAGCTGCAATAATCTGACTATAGCAGCTGAAATAAAGTTGTGGGAAGCTCCACAATCCACCAAAGTTAAAACTTTAGTGTCATTAATCAAGTCCCACAATCTAATAGATTTTTTTGAAGTCAGACCAGCTATGCTGTATAATGAAAGCTGGAAATTATGAAGTTGTTTCTCTTCTTCAAACCCCTCGTCTTCCACTACTTCACCTTCACCTTGTTCCTCTCCCAAAATCAAAACCTGGAACTGCTTATTGGGATAAATGTGACCTGGGCCAAACTTTCCATCACATCTATAACACAATCCTTTCTCAGCTTTCTCCTGGAATTCGGCATTAGACAATCTCCTGAAAGGTCTGCCTCTGTATGAACCAGTGGATTTAACACTGTTGGAATCTCCTTGAGAAACTGATTCCCTGGATTTCACTTGATTTGATTTAATTCCTGGTTCCCAAGTTACAGTTCTGGATGAACTGTAAGGTCTCACTGAATTTCTTCTAATGGCTCCCAACTGTCCTTTCTCCAATAATTCATTTTTTTCATCTATTCGTTGAGCCAAATCCATCAATTCTGGAAGAGAAGTGACTGTATGTAACTTCAATTCTGCTCTCACTACCTCCTTCAAGCCATTCAGGAAAATACCTTTCAGGTACTTAAGTTCTGTCCCTCTCAAGGGACCTGCATATAGTTCAAATTTCTCTCTATAATCTTCTACTGTACCTCCTTGTTTCAGACTCAAAAGCAGCTCATATGGACTCTGATTCATCGTTGGCTGAAAACGTTGAATAACTGCTCTTTTAAATTCTATCTAATTAGGGTTTTTTTTCACAAAATTCCCATTACTGGTACCAATTTAGGGTTTTCCCCTCCATTGCAACCATGGCAGCAGAAATTCGATCTGCTTCCTCCATACCTTTCACCTCAAAATAGCGCTCAACCTTATTTGCCCAACCATACGCATCCTTACCACTAAAAATTGGAATCTGCAACTTCCTCCATTTCTCCTCACGATTGCGACTATAGAAATCGCGATTACGAGACGCACCTTCACCACGTTCGCCGCCATCGCGATGACCACCATCGTGCTCAGCCCGTGCGAAATTCCGCACCGTCATCATCAACTCCGCCAGTTGCTCCCGCAATTCCGCCCTCTCAATTCGATCTTCCTCATACGATCGTCGTAACCCCGCGACCTCTTCTCGTGTCTGAATCAAACCTTCAAAACCTCGCTCTAGAAATTCCAGTTGCGCATCCATGCTTTTGCGCGTCGCAACCATGAACCCGCACAGGCCACAGGTTCGAAAAATTGCTCTAATAGCAATGATAGAAATCGAATAATCTCTTGTTTATTGAATTATGAAAACTGCTACAATCTAGGAATTGAGCCTAGTCTCCCAACCAGATACCAAAAGTGCCTAAAAAGATCCCTAACTTCCAGTGATACTGCTATTTAAAGGCAGTTAACCACCAACTAACTCAGCTATAACTGACTGCTGTCAGTTACAGGTTACAACTTCTATTCTAATTTCTTTTTAAACTTCCCATGGGTACTTGCCTCATATACTTGCTGTACGGGTAACCTAACAGTCTCCTGGACAAGTAAATCGTAACATCAACAACGGTGAGGGGAATGGTGAAGATGCTGGTGGAGCGCAAGGAATTGTTGGGGCAGGTCAAGTAATTAGAAGAAATGCTGAAAATGTTGCTGCAAGGTGGGAGATGTAAGCAGCACGTCTTGAGGCACATGTCGAGCAGATGTTCGATGGTCTGGATGATGTTGATGGAGCAGAAGATATTCCCTTTGACGAACTTGTTGGCATGCAGGGTCCAATTTTTCATTTGGTTGAAAATGCATTTACTGTAAGTCTATCAACATCAATTTATTGAATTTGAACTTGATGTGGGAAGCCTTTTGAAAAGCTAAAACAGCATAGGTGTAGCTCATTTGTTTAATAACTTCTCATTTAATTAATTTTTAATAAAATACTAAATTCCATTACTTGATAAGTGTTTACCAAAAGTATTATTTATATTTTGTATCTAGACTTGATCTTCTTAGTGTGCTTCTTTTGGGGTAATGGATGAGATTTACTCTTGATAATTAACTTCTGTCATTCCATGTGGATGGAAAGATTTCATATAACCTAAGCTGATGAAATTTTATTGTCTATTTTAGATAAAATTATAAGTATTAAGTACTTGTGCTTATAAAACATCAATTAGGAACTTGTAATTGCATGAACCTCAACTGATTGTGGGATGAGTTTCGCTCATCAACCATCACTTATTATGATTATTTTTTCTATGTTAGTTGGTCATTTTATTCATCCAACTTTCTTTTTAGTATAAATTGTATTATATTTTACTGAAACATGAACATTTCTCTGGGCGATGACTTTCCGATGTTTAGGGGCGATATTATTATTGACACCACAAATTCTTATTTTTATAAATTATGACCTTTTCTAATTATTATTGACACAACAAAAAATCTCTGTTTTATTCTTTGGAGAAATGAATTTTCTATTTATCACATTTCTTACTTAGAACTAAATGCTTTTTTTCTCTATGCAGGTGCTGGCAAGCAATATGATTTTCCTTGGCGTTGTAATCTTTGTGCCATTTTCATTTGGCTGTATCATACTCCATTATCTATCCTGGTTCTTCTCAACTGCTAGTGGCCCTGTGTTGTCAACTGTGGCCCTACTTGCAGACACATCTCTTTCTCTAGTGAATATTACTTTGAAGAATGCATTAACAGCTGTTAAAAACATGTCATCTGAAACTCAAGAAAGTGGATCAATTGGTCAGGTTGCAGAAATGCTGAAAGCAAATGCTAGTGAAATGTCAAACATAGTATCTGCTTCAGCTGTTATCTTGAAAGGAGGGTCAATTGGAACTTCAAGACTTTTTGATGTTACCACTCTAGCTATTGGATATGTTTTTCTATTGACTCTAATTTTCTGCTACTTTGGAATTGTTGCTTTAATTCGTTACACAAAGGGTGAGCCTTTGACCATGGGAAGGTTTTATGGCTTTGCTTCTATAGCAGAGACAATTCCATCTCTCTTTGGGCAGTTTTTGGCTGCAATGAGGCATTTGATGACCATGGTTAAGGTTGTTTTCCTTTTAGTCATTGAACTGGGGGTATTTCCTTTGATGTGTGGGTGGTGGCTCGATGTTTGTACCATTCAGATGTTTGGGCAGACACTGGTTCACAGAGTTCAGTTCTTCTCTGCATCCCCATTAGCCAGCTCATTGGTTCATTGGGTTGTTGGTATTGTGTACATGCTACTAATTAGCATATTTGTCAGCCTTCTTAGAGGGGTAACTTGTTGTCACGTGATATGATTTGTAAAGCGTTGATTATATTGTTATCCACTGTTTCACATGGTTTGTTTGTTTCCAATGGCAGGTTTTACGTAATGGAGTTTTATACTTTCTTCGGGACACTACTGATCCAAACTACAATTCATTCCGTGATCTGATAGATGATCCTGTGCACGAACATGCTCGCAGGGTTCTGTTATCTGTTGCAGTTTATGGGAGTCTGATTGTGATGCTGGTATTCTTGCCTGTCAACCTTGCCATGCGGATGGCACCTTCGATTTTCCCACTTGATATATCGTAAGCTTGCCCCTTAATCAATTTTAGTAGTTGCCATGGATTATGTGTCACATTCTTTAATCGTGAATATGGATGTTTTTGCAGGGTGTTCCGTTCCTTAAAAATGGATATCCAGCAGTAATGCCAGAAATCAATATATGATCCAACTCTCTCTCTGAAGATGCTTATGAAGATTTAAACACCTCCAGGAAGAAGATCACAGCACAGTAAACTACAAATTGGACGTGGGGTGTGTGCACTGTGAGAATGAAAAAGAGAGAGTAACAGTATGTGTGTACCTTGCACCTTTGGAGAGAATGGCTATTTATACTTTGCTAACATGTATAAAAATAAGGAAATTATGTTTATTCTTGGTCGTGATCTCCTGAAAGATAATCAAATATTCTAGATATTTGATGTAAAGATAACCCTCTGTATCTTCCTTGATTCTGCAATTATTTAGTATTTCGATCTTTCTTAATCTTTCCATAAATAACTCGTTCCCAGGTGCATTGGGCCTTTTGCCCTTTGGCCTAATATAAAATATCCGTAACAGTTGCCCCTCATCTCGATTATTGAGTAATCTGAATGACCGAGGTGAATATATTAAATTTTTATACCCATAGCCGAGATAGTTATCTCGGACAAGTCGGTTTCATTATTGATCTTCCGAGATGTTTCTTGCAAATCATCCTTTTGTAGAACTCGGATATTATGGCCTCTTGTTTCTCTACGAGCCGATCTCTTTTTCCGACTTCAGCCGAGACAATGAACTAAAAGCCGACCTCCTTTTCTGACTTCAGCCGAGATAGTGAAGCGCCTATTTCTGCCGGACCGATCTCCTCTTTTAGCTTTCAAATTCCAATGTAAGGTAGAACTCTTACTGTCATTTGGACATGCGAAAAGACGTGCCTCTCTATCATTTAATGCTCTGCCATTTCTTTGCATATTCTAATCATGACTATCCCTTGTCATATGTCTATTTTGCCATTGTCTCTTGGTTAATTGGTCATAATTGTCTCGGTAATCAAGCACGTTTGTCAGTTATTTATTATTTTTAATTCAAATTTCGACGGTTACCATTCTTTAATTTCATGGGTTTCGGCGGTTACTTTCCACTCTTATAGACTATACCCTGTCATTTTCCCCCACTTCCTCAAAACTTTTGGCTCATTTCCCTCCTGCTGCTTGTTTTCGTTCTAGCATTCTTCTCTTTGCTCACGCATTTTGGTGATTCCTCCTTTCTTCTTCAAACACTCCTCAATCCAGGTATTCCCTCTTTTCTTTTACTTCATGATTCTGCATTGCTCTTTTTCTTTTTTATTCTTTTCGTTTTATTCTTGGTGATTTCCATTCCCCTTGAACTTCCTTTTCTGGGTTTTTGCCCTTTTTCTATTCTTATTCTTCTGTTCATCTTCATCCCTTGTTCTTCCTTTTGTTCTTTGATTCTTCGAAAACCCCTCACAATCCCGTAATGGTGAAACTTACTCCTGAGGAAGAGGCTCGTATTGTCGAAAGAATCACTCCTTATTCTGCTTTTTGGTTCTTTGGTAAACCCCTTACTGAGGAGGATAAAAACAAACGTTTCCTTAGAGCCCCCACTGGTGGTTCCAAGTCTTCGAAAAATACTTTAGCTAGAAAACCTCCTCTCTCAAAAGCTGTAGCAGGTTCTTCCTCTAAGGCAGTAGAAGGTTCTAGCATAAAGTCCAATAAGGAAAATAGGGGTCGTCCTGTGACTCCTTCCGTTCTTCCTCCTAGGCCTCCTTTCTTAGAAACTCTTCCTGAAATCTGGTATGATCCGTGCATGAGATGCATGGATAGGTTCATGTATCTGGCTAGTTCGGGTTTGGATAAAGATGCCGATGATGTGCTAGACGCATGCCGGCACAACCCCGTAGCCGTCAGCCCACCTCCGTCCCAGCCTAGAGCCGAGGTGCCAGCTGAATGTATCTCGGCGCCGGCTGACACTTCTCAACTTGCCGTCAGTCTTCCAGGTACCTTTACTGATTATTTTCTTTTTTGATTTTATCATAGGTCATCATGGAAGTCCCTTCTGTGGAAATCATTGAGGAATCTCGGTCAAGCGGTTCTCATGCCGACAACCTCTCTCCCAATCTGATCGCCTAATTCCCTTGGATGACTTTTGAGGTTCTTAATACCTCATCATCCATGAGTCTGGAGGGCATAGCCGCCCTCCCTGTAGGGAATCAAGACGGATTCTCAATTTGCCATCCCGGCCCTCATGTGCCGATCTGCTCTAGTGTCGAGCAGGGCGAATCTAGCTTCTTCTTTTTCTGTGCTGATGTGGTCACCCGCTTGGGTATTCGTTTTCCTTTTTCTGAGTTTGAGATGAGGCTTTTGAAACACTTGTCCCTAGCTCCTTCACAGCTTCATCCAAATGGTTGGGCTTTCATCAAATCCTTCGAGGATTTGTGTATTAACTTAGGAATTCCGTGTACAGTTCCTGTATTTATGTATTATTTTTCTGCTCAAACTAGTGGTTCTGGCCGAGAGCCTTCAAACCGAAAAGGGTGGACTTCCTTAAGGAGTCGCCCCAAACGCAAACTTTTTCCCCTTTTTGCTGAATCTTTTAAAAGATTTAAAAATAACTATTTTAAAGTTAGTGCTAAACCCGGCCAGCAACCTTTCTTTCTGCAAGGGCCGGAATCTGTTGGTGTGAAGTGAAAATTTCCGCTTTACTGGTCCCGTGCCCATCACGAATTCCACCCTTCCTTCTATCATAGGGACGAGACCGGGTTGTCGGATGAGTATGCTTACTCGGTCATCCAGATTGATGCCTTCCGAGAGAGCCATGGTTTATGTGAAATTCCCCCGGCTCTTCCTGACTGTTAGTCTAATTTATAAAGTATATTTCTTGTTTTTCTATTCTCGGCACTACTAATTCACTTGATCTGTTTTGCTTTATTTTGTAGCTATCGAGATGGAAGATCAATCTGGTGATTTGCGCCCTCGGTCCCGCAAGACCTCTGGGGCCCCACGACCTCCTCCTGCCACCAACGCAGCCCCCTCCTTCTTCAAAAATCTCAAAAGGAGGAAGGTGACCAAGTCGGCCATTGAGGCGGCCGCTACCTCGGCTGTGATGGCCGTTCCCATCTCCACCATCCCGGCCGCTGCCGCCCCTCCTACCGAAGTCCCTGCTCCTCCTCCTCCTACTCCGGTAGCTGATCCCCCAGCCGCCGAGTATTCTTCCGCCGTGCTCCCTGATGCTTCAAAGCTGGAGCTCGACCATTTATGGGAACGGGGGGCCGAGGAGCTCTTCCCCTTCGTCCAGGCCCCCAAACGTTTCGTCGACTCTACTCGGCTTTCTGAGGCCGATGTTCGTCTGCTTCAGCAGATGCAGCTGCATACCTATCAAACGACTTCCCTTATAGATTGCCTAGTTGTCACCAATGAGAGGTGCAACAAGAGCAAGGAGGAGCTTGCTGCTGCCGGCGTCAAGCTTCAGAAGGCTGAGGAAGACTTGGCCTCTGCTCGGGTACAAGCTGCGGAAGATTTGCGGCTTGCTCGAGTGGAGTTCAAGCGGGATCTTTTGGCGGCCCGCTTCGAGACCGAGCAAGCCCTTGCTAAAGCCGCCCTTATGACCCAAAACGTGAATGAGGTGAAAACCTTGTTCGAGGGTGCTGAGGCTGAGGCTCTTGGAGGCCGAGAAGGAGGCAGCCGAGCTACGGGATGTGCTGTCCTCGGCGGTCGAGGACTCCTTCAACAACGCCGTCGCCCAAATTCGATGCCTCAACGCCGGGGTCACTCTGAACACTGAGGGACTGCACTTTCAATCTTTTGTCCGAGATGTTGCGGTCGTCCCTTACTTTGATCAAGAGGATTCTGTTGTTGAGGCGGAGGATCTTCCCGAGGCCGGGGTTGAAGAGAACTCGGCTCCAACTGCTCCTGCTGGTGGTGCGTAAAGGGCCGGGATGCCGGTTTTAATATGTAATTTTATTTATCTTTATTTTGAACAATTTCTCTGTTCTAAAAAATTTATATTTTGGCAAATATATTTATTTCCCATATTGTTCTTCGTTAGAACTTTTTAGTATGCGTATTTCATATTCATTTGGCTCCAACGGCCGACTTACGTAATGTTTCTCGGTTTTTTGCTCATTCCAAGTTATCGTTGGTGTATCACGGCCACTTTGGACCGTGCCGACCTGATCAGGGTTGGAAAACACCTCGGATCCGCATGGAACGGTATAAATATTGCTCAAAGAGCCTTAGTCAATATAAGACTTGCTAATATCGAAGTATTTTCATCAACTTGTGATTTGTTTATTCATAGATATCAACTTTATTCGTTTCTATGATTCCGATGAAAGAGATTACATGAAGTGGGGGTGTCTAAGTCATTGGCCGCCACTTTTCTCAATTAACGGAAAACAAATAAAAACATAATCAACTATAATATGTCTTCAACTTGTCGGCATTCCATGTATGCTTGACTGCCTTCTTATCCAATGTTTCTAACACGTATGCCCCCTGGCCGAGAGTCTGAGCAACTCGGTATGGCCCTTCCCAGTTAGCCGCCAGCTTTCCATCTTGAGCATTCTTATTGCCGATGTCTGCTCTCCTTAGGACAAAATCACCTTTTTCGAAGGATCTCGGTCTGATCTTCCTGTTGAATCTTCTGGCCACCAACTGCTTTGCTGCCACATCTCGGATATGTGCTTGAGCTCGGGTTTCATCTATCAACTCCAGCTCGGTGATTAGGGCCTCATTGTTAACTTCCTCTCCTCCTTTGAGCATCATTACTGTCCTCCAGGAGGGCTGTCCGATCTCGACCGGGATCATGGCTTCACACCCGTAAGTCATTCTGAACGGGGTTTCCTGTGTAGATGATTGGGCCGTGGTCCTATGCGCCCACAGGACGTAGTACAGCTGTTCCACCCAACTTCCTCCGGCGTCATGCATTCTCTTTTTGAGTCCTTCTAAAATAACTTTATTGGCAGCCTCGGCCTGGCCATTGGACTGTGGATGCTCGACGAAAGAGAAATGGTGCTTAACATGAAAGTCGGCCATCATTTCTCTGAACTTTTTATCGGTGAACTGAGTCCCATTATCTGTGACGATTTCGGCCGGGATCCCGAATCTGGAGATGATGTTCCTCTCAAAAAATTTATGGACTCGGGCTGAGGTAATGGTGGCTAACAGCTCTGCTTCTATCCATTTAGTGAAATAATCAACAGCTACAATGAGCCATTTCAGCATACCCTCGGCAGCTTTGAAAGGTCCCAACAGGTCCATCCCCTATTTGTAAAAAGGCCAGGGAGAGGTGATAGTTGTCAACTCGGACGGGGGAGACCATATTATCTTGGCGTGCTTCTGGCAACTCTCGCATTTCCTCACATGATCCTAGGCGTCTGCTTTCATAGTCGGCCAAAAGTAACCGACCCGGATAGCCTTTACTGCCAATGCCTTCGCCCCCATATGTTGGCCGTTGATGCCCTCATGTATCTCGGCCAGTACATAATCTGCCCAGTCTAGACCAACACAGAGCAACATGAGGGAGTGTGGTCCTTTGCGGTACAGCTCACCTTCTAGAGTGGTATATAAAACAGCATCTCGGATCAGCTTCTTGGCCTCAGCGTCATCGTCTGGGATTATCCCCTGCTCTAGATATCTGATTATGGGTTGCCTCCAGTCGGTCCCAGACGAAATTAACATGATGCAAGTGGGATAAGCCAGCTCCTGTTGGACGACCGTTCTATGGTTGCCTGCGCCCTTGGTTAGACAGTATGTCAGCCCTTATGTTTTCTTCTCGGGGAATATGGGAGATGATGACTTCATCAAACTTGGCAATGATTTCTTTTACCCTGGCCAAGTATTTGACCAACAAGGGGCCCTTGGCCTTGTATCTTTCGTCAATTTGGGCCGCAACAAGTTGGGAATCCGTGAAAACCTTTACTTTCTGTGCCCCTTGCTCTCTGGCCGAGGCCAGTCCGGCTATTAGGGCCTCATACTCGACCTGATTATTTGACGTCAGGAAATTGAGTCATAAAGACTGTTCAACGGACACTCCCTGTGGACTTTCTACTATGATTCCTGCTCCGCTCCCCTTTGTATTAGATGATCCGTCCACGAAGAGGGTCTAGACTTCTTCATTGGCCGAGGTTGAAAGGGTGAGCTCAACCAAGAAGTCGGCCAAAGCCTGGGACTTGATAGCATGTCGGGCTTCATATTTCAAATCAAACTCGGACAACTGTATCGCCCAATTCATCATTCTTCCCGCCAAGTCAGGTTTGTGAAGAACCTGTCGAATAGGTTGTTAGTTCGTACTATGATAGTATGACCCTGAAAATATGGACGCAATCTCTTAGCTGCCACTAAGAGTGCAAAAGCCACCTTCTCCAACTTCTGATACCTCAACTCCGAGCACTTCAAGGCTCGGCTTATGAAATACACAGGTAACTGAATCTTGCCGGTCTCCGTAACCAACACGGCACTTACCACCTCCTCGCCCACAGACAAGTACAAAATAAGTGTCTCACCAGGTTCCGGTTTAGACAACACCGGCGGTGAGGAAAGACACTTCTTGATTTCCTGAAAGGCGACTTCACATTCTGGGCTCCATCCAACTCGGGCTTCCTTCTTTAGCAACCGGAAAAAGGGAAGGGCTTTTTTTGCCGATTTGGGAAGGAATCTTATCAGTGCCGCCAGCCTGCCAGTCAGCTGCTGGACTTCCTTCTTAGTTGTTGGAAACTTCATGCTCAGGACTGCTGCACACTTGTCCGGGTTAACTTCAATTCCTCTATGGGTCAACATAAAGCCCAGGAATTTCCCCGCCGTCACCCCAAAAGAACATTTAAGCGGGTTCAGCCGGATATTGTTTTCTCTCAACTTGTTAAAAGTCTCCTGCAGATCTCGGATATGATCCCCTGCTGAATCGGTCTTAATGATCATGTCATCAATATACACTTCTATATTTCGGCCGAGCTGCTGGGCAAAAACTTTGTTCTTCATGCGCTGATAAGTGGCTCTGGCATTCTTCAAGCCAAAAGGCATCACCTTATAACAATAATTAGCCTTCCCTCCTCTGAAGGCCGTCTTATCCCAATCTCCGGGATACATTGGGATTTGATTGTACCCAGAGTATGCATCCATGAAAGACAACAACTTGAACCCAGAAGAGTTGTCCACCAGCTGGTTTATGGTCGGCATTGGATAAGAGTCTTTGGGACAAACTTTATTGACGTCAGTATAATCAACACACACTCGCCACTTGCCGCTGGGTTTTTTAACCATCACCACATTAGACAGCCATGTAGTGTATTGGATTTCTTGAATAAATCCAGCATCAAATAGTTCCCGGATGTGTTTCTCCAATGCTTGCTTCCGATCAGGGCCGAGATTTCTTTTCTTCTGAGCCACCGGTTTTGCGCCGGGGTACATGGACAATTTATGGCAACAGAATGCGGGATTTATCCCAGGGATTTTTGAAGCTTTCCAGGCAAAGACATCTCGGTTATCTCCGAGACATTTTATCAACTCGGCCCGTGTAACCGGGTCGGCTATCATCCCAATCTTGGTGACTTGGGCAGCGTCTGGGCCGATCTGAATGTCCATGAGCTCGTCTGCTGGCTCGGGTCATTCCTCCTCCTTCTCTCGCACATCAAGTTCCACCAGGTTTATGGACTTCACTTGCTTTCTGTCCGATCTCTTGGACTCCTCTCGGCCTTCCTAGCAACTCGGAACTGATGAAGGGCCAGAGCCACTTTCCTTTACAGCATTGAAATAACACTGGCGGGACTCCCTTTGATCTTCGCAAATAGTGATTACTTTGCCATTACTTGCTATCAGCTTCATCTTCTAGTGCTTAGTGGACATCAAAATATCTCACTTATGAAGTGTGGGCCTTCCGAGAATCACATTGTACGGGGAAGGAAACTCCCCTATCACGAACTTAACTCTTTCTGACCGGAAACCCTCTTTTGTTCCCAACGTAAGTCGCAACTCAATGGAACCTCTAAGTGCAGTATTTTCGTCATTGAAGCCTGACAACACTGTTTGACATGGCTTCAGGTCTTCTTCATCCAGGTTCATCTTTTTGAATGCTGCCTAGGATATAATGTCAGCGCAACTGCCATTGTCAACGAATATCTTTTTAACTCGGCAATTGGCTATGGTCCCGGTTATGACCAAGCCGTCCTCATGTCCAGGTATCACATCGGCCAAATCTGCTTTGGTGAAATATAGCAAGGGTGGCTCAGCCTTGTCACTGGTGGTTTTGAACCTGGGTTGTTCCCTCACTGTCAGAACTTCCCTGAGGTATTTGCGGCATTAATTGGTCGTGTCACCTCCTCCTCCCATAGCACCAGTAATGACATTGCACTCGAACTCTGGCTCTGGAAACTCCTCGTCCTCCGTCTTCTTCCTTTTCTCATCTCGGCCTTTCTGATCATCATTGTGATTGCCCTTGCGCTTCCCCTGCTGCCCCTAGGTTTTGATCACGTATCGTCTCAACTTTCCTTCCCGGATGAATTTTTCTATAGCATCTCTTAAGTCCCAGCATTGGTCGGTAGTGTGCCCTGGACCATTGTGAAATTCGCAAAAGCGAGAATGGTCAAGGCTGGTCTTCTTAAACACAGGTCGAGGTCGATCTACTTTTTTCATCTCGGTTAACGCCACTTCCCTCCATACTTGCACTCGGGAACTGTTCAGAGGAGTATACTTGTCATACTTGGTCTCATATCGTCCCGGCCTGTGGCCGATCTCCGGGTTCCTACTGGGGGGCATATTCCCCATGTGCGGGCGATGTCTCGGCGGTGAACCCTTTTTCTTGGGAGCAGTGTTAGCAATCTCCATCTGTTCTAACTCCAGGTATGTTTTTGATCAGACCCTGAACTCCAGCAAAGTTTTAACCGGGTCCTTATAGATAGATTTTGCCAGCCGAGAAGATCCGTTGAGTTCGGCCGATAGCAAATGGACATGCGCCTTTTCTTCCAGGCCCTGCACCTGCAGGGCGGCCTCCTTGAATCGGTCCAAATAGCTCTGCAATGTCTCCCCCGGATGCTGGCGGATTTTGCCCAGAACGAACTCGGACTTGGGCTGTTTCTTGCTCGTTGCAAAATTGAGCAAGAATATTTGGCCGAAGTCTTCAAAATTGCGGATGGACTGGGGTGGTAACGAGTGAAACCATGTCTGGGCTGCCCCGGTCAAGGTGGTAACGAATATGCGGGAGATTATTGGCTCGTCAATCCCCCGGACACACATCTGCATGTCAAACTCGTCTATGTGCACCTGCGGGTCCTGACTCCCATCATACTTTGACAGGAAAGATCCATCGAAATCCTCCAAAAACTGGGCATTAACGATCTCGTCCACAAACAGACTATTATTGTGTTGTCCGCGCCTGTACTTTCTCCTGTAGACCTCGGTACCTCCTCTCGACTGATAAGTCGAGCTCCGTAATACATCCTGCGGGCTTCTCCTGAGCGCAACAACTGGGTGCGGGATCTCGGCTCTAGGCGGCACATGATGTGGTTCCGGATCATGTATGTCCTCGGCCGGGGGTGTCGAGCCGGGGTGGGGGATTTCCATATGGCCAAGTCGTTGATCCATTCTTCGTAGTCGGTCTTGCTCGTCCAATGTCCATTTTGCATAACGTTCATCTAATTGTGTCATCATATGATTCATATCTTCTTGCCGCTGAAGGGCATGTCGTCTCTCGAGCCGTTTAATCCGAGATAGAATGGATTGCAATGCGTTGCTGGTGAAGCGCTGCACGGATTCTTGGTCTACCTCGGCTGGTGTGGGCAGCAGGTTCTCAGCAGGTGCGGGGGGCGGGTTGTTCTGCGCTTGTGATGATGTCGTATCCGTCAATGCGTCCTCCACCTGGACCGATCGTGACCTACCAGCCTCGGGTGGGCCTTCAAGCTGGTGTCTTCTCGTGTTTACCATGGTGGGAATCGAAGTTTAACGATTCCCACAGACGGCGCTAATGTTCCGTTTCTTAAAAACGGATATCCAGCAGTAATGCCAGAAATTAATATATGATCCAACTCTCTCTCTGAAGATGCTTATGAAGATTTAAACACCTCCAGGAAGAAGATCACAGCACAGTAAACCACAAATTGGACGTGGGTGTGTGCACTGTAAGAATGAAAAAGAGCGAGTAACAGTATGTGTGTACCTTGCACCTTTGGAGAGAATGACTATTTATGCTTTTCCAACCTGTATAAAAATAAGGAAATTATGTTTATTCTTGGTCGTGATCTCCTGAAAGATAATCAAATATTCTAGATATTTGATGTAAAGGTAACCCTCTGTATCTTCCTTGATTCTGCAATTATTTAGTATTTCAATCTTTCTTAATCTTTCCATAAATAACTCGTTCCTAGCTGCATTGGGCCTTTTGGCCTTTGGCCCAATATAAAATATCCGTAACATAGGGTATCTGATCCATTCACTGAAATTCCAGCTGACATGCTGCTCTTTCAGATTTGTATCCCATTTGCTATTGAGCATTTTAAATTGAGGACAACTATTAAATCCCTACTTCGCTATTGGTTTACTGCTGTTGGTTGGGCCCTTGGTTTGACTGTTTTCTTACTGCCTAGACCTGATGAGAGTGGTAATCAAGAAAATGGAAATGGGGAGCCAGCTAGGCAGGAAAGGCTACAAGTAGTACAAGCTAGAGTGCATGATCAGGGTATGGTGCCATTTGCAGGTGATGATTTGAACAGGGCCATTAACACAGTGGGAGAAATGAATGCTGGAGAGGGTTATGATAATGATGAGCAATCTGAGTCGGAGTGAGTTCCTTGCAAATTGAAATCCTACAACTATCATTTATGAATTATCTTATATTGCACTCTCTCTATTTATTTTAGTTATATTACATTTTTGTGAGTAGATGTGTGGGGAGATGTATACTTATGTATCCTACTTAAGATGTAATTAGTTTTCATATGTTTATCACCCACTAATTACTGTTATGTGGCACTTTCCAAAAGTTCAACGTATTCCATATATTACTGGTTTTTAGCCAGAGAAAATGCTTGTTGGTACAAATAGAAAATTCACACCCGTCTTTTAATCGGGCGATAATCGGTGGATAGCCGTTCTCTTACAATTTCCATAAATAACAAATCCTACTAATATTTTTACTTTTTTCTAAATTCTGCAATAACTTTTAAACAAAATGGTAGTGTGCACATTAAAAGAATAATCTATTTAGTAAAAAAATTTGTGTTCAATTTTTTTGGGCTAAAGACAAGCAATCATGTACCACAAGCAAAATCAATCTTTGACTTATTAATAGGTTAGAGAAGACTCATGGGTTAGACTCATGATCTCTGACCCAGTAAAAAGAAGACAAAACAATAAAATGAGTGTTTGTGACTTACAGTAATTTTTGCAAAAGGATTTACCACCCAGATTTTTTTTCCACGAATTTTCACATCAAACTTTTATTGTTTTACGAATTTTATCACTTAAATTTTTTATTTTCTGTGTATTTTATCATCACATTGATAACAAAATAACTTTTTTGTGTGATAAGTCAGCAGTGATAAATTGTGTAAAAAATAAAAATTTAGATGATAAAATTCATGAAATGATAAAAGTTGGTTAATAAAATTTACTATTAAACGTATAAATTAATATTTTGAAAAATGATTTAAGCGATATTTTGAGTCACATCAACATGTCCTAGTGCTCTAATTTCTTTCTTTTTTTAATAATTATGTATCAATCACTAATTACTATCATGTGGTTCCTTCTAACCCAAAGAACTCCATATCAATCTAACTCGAAATTCTATATTATTTAATAAAAATAATTTTATTATTATTATTATTATTTAATGAGAAAATTTCTTGATTTAATTATATAGCATACTAGTTATATAAATATTATTTATTCTGAAATATATACAATAATTATTTAAATTTATGTTTTTTATTCTACATTTTAGCTCTACATAATGTTACAGATAGGCATGTCAACAAGTCAATCTAGTTTGGTCTCATTATTGAGACTAAATCAGATTGAATTCAATCTAAATATATGATCTTATAAAAAATTCGGATAGGATAAATAAAAATTAACTTGTTCAAACACATCTCATAACATCATTTAGAAAATAAGAGGCCTTAATATTTCTCAAATGTTAGATTTATCTCAAAATGAATGCAAGTACCCTTTAGTATATAAACCACACTTTACTAATTATAAGAATGAAACTTTTCAACACACTCTTCACAGATGTTTATTGAATTAGGTAATGCATGGTGAAATCTAAAACCAATGAAGATTCCTTCCATGAACCAGGGAAGCAAGAGAAATGAGTAACAGATACCAAAAATTTCATTTTCCATTTTGAAACCAAATAATACTAAATAAAATTCTCTATATAAACCACATCCTAAAAATTAAAACGTGATGTGAAATTGCCAACATACTACAATTTTATTAGCTTTTAAGTGTAACAGTGGCCAATCAAGAAGGCAGGAGCTATACCCCACATAAACTACCTTGCCTAATTTTGTTTGCTCGACTTATTTTCTATATCAAAAATTGCTTTCACAAATAATTTGAACATTTATGGCGAAAACATTTTGCAAAGCTACAATTCTCCATGCAACTTGAAACGGATGACATTACCCTCGCGGCATCTCTTTACTGACACTTAGTGCGTGAAACGTCATAACTCCCCAGCTTTTACTATTATAAGTTACTCCAAACAATCTTTCTATTGTATGGGATCAGAAATTTGGCACCTATTTTCCACCACATACATTCTAGATAATGATGTCGTCTCTAACACCGAAATATTCCAATAAAGTTTTTTTAATTAAAAGAGGAAGCAAAACAAGTTCCACAAGAATTTGTCCCTGGCCTATCAAGACAAGAGGCAAAAACTGATCAATATATCCATCACGACTCAGGCGGGGACTGGCACATGAGAGTATGAGACGAGGATCACGTCCCCGCAAAACATTGGATAACTTATCATAGGTAACCCAGTATTTATGCAAATCAAACTCATGTAATCATAGATAAACCAACAAATGATTTCCATGTACCAAAATGCAAGGCATAATTAAAATCAGTGTTGAAGTATCCTTCAACCAAAAAGGTGGTGGTCCATAACAAACCAAAAGTGTCTAATCTAACGAAACAAACTCAACCTGAAAACGTATCTAAGCCAGTGCCGAAAATAACAATCCATCATCACTAAGTAAACTCCAAAATATAATCCTTAAGAAACAAGGTTGTCATTAAGAGATAATGAAGCCAGCTGATCGGCAGTACCACCAGCCTGCTGCTGAGCAACATTCCTTAGGACGTCCATTGCCTCAGCCACCTTTGCTTTCAGGGCTTCTGGCGACTCAAGCAAATGCAGAACTTCAGTCTGGTCCATCTCAAGAAGCATGCCTGTCACTTTGGCAGCATTAT
>PYAF01005277.1:15504-39519 GCA_007407185.1 Glycine tomentella | reverse complement strand
TTTCGTCTTTTTCTCCTCAAGGGCATTTTTGTCATTTCTGATTTACGGAAAGGGCAATATGGTCCTTTTTCTTCAAACATTTCCGTAATATCTCTTATTGATATTTTATCCTAATCCTTCAAATGTAGAGTATCAATTTGCCTAATACTTGCTTTAATATTTAACTTTAGTTTAAAAATTTTGGGATGTTACACCAATTCAAGGCAGCAAATTATTGACCCCATTCAAGATTGCCAACTCAAAGTACACATATTTTACATATAATTTTCTTTTTGCTGTTCTTTTTTGTTTTGAGCAACTATTGTTTTCCGACACCCTGTTTATTCCACTGCTGTTTTTGGGGCTACCAATTCATGGCAGCTGCAGGAGGTTCTAAATGCATGCAAGATCAAACGCTCGCATATGAAGTAATTGATCAATTAAGACAATATTAGTCATATATTTTACTGATGTTTGTTTTAATGATCTAATATAAAACCATTGTTTGTTATTTATTTTAGTGCCATGGTATTTGACATGACAAAGTGTTGAATGACATTTTACAATTTAAGGTCTCATTCCAAGTTTTAATGTAATAATAATTTGGTTTGTTATCTATTTTATAGAATAAAAAATCTTCAATGTGGTGTGTAAAAAATACGGATTGATTTCGTTGTTGAAATAAAATTAGACAGCACACACAAAGACGATTTTAGGCAAAACCGTCTTTGTATGTATGGATACAAAGACGATTTTGGTTAAAAACCTCTTCGTAGCTTTCGTGAAAAAAAAAATTAGACAGCATATACGAAGACGATTTTAGGCAAAATCGTCTTTGTATCCATGGATACGAAGACGGTTTTGGTTAAAATCGCCTTTGTAGCTTTCGTGAAAAAAATAAAATAAGACAGCACATACGAAGACGATTTTAGCCAAAAGCGTCTTTGTATCCATACATACAAAGACGATTTTAGTTAAAACCGTCTTCATATGTAGGCAAAAAAAAAAAGGACACGAGAAACAAAGGCGATTTTTAACAAAGTCGTCTTTGTATCCATACATACAAAGATGGTTTTGACTAAAAACTGTCTTCATATGTACGTAAAACAAAAAAAAACACGACAAACAAAGACGGTTTTTAGCCAAAACTGTCTTTGTATCCATACATACAAAGACGATTTTGACTTCGTATGTACGTAAAACAAAAAAAACACGACAAAGAAAGATGATTTTCAGCCAAAATCGTCTTCATATCCACACATACAAAGACGATTTTGGCTAAAAATCGTCTTCGTATGTAGGCAAAAAAAAATTAGACATGAGAAACAAATACGGTTTTCTGCAAAAATTGTCTTTGTATCCATACATACGAAGACGGTTTCAAAGACGGTTTTGGCTAAAAACCGTCTTCATATGTATGCAAAAAAAATTGGGTTAACAAAGACGGTTTTTACAACCATAGTCGAATGTCATGTTTTTCAATGACACGCCCAACAAAGACGATTCTATAACCGTCGTCGTATGGGGTTTAGAACCGTCGTTAAAAGTCTCGTTTGAAGTAGTGAATAATTAAGAAAAGCATATATTATACACGTATATAAGGTCTTTGAGTTCAATAAAATAAATTTTAGGTTAAAAAGGAAAGCAATGAACAAAATAATAGATTATGTAAGTATTCAATTAATGCTTTTCTTCGGCACAGGCATACTACTCCCCTAAGTTGCTCATTTGCCATTTGATTATAAAACACAAAAGTTGTTTAGAAAAACACAAAAGGATGTTGGAAAATGTAATTTTTTCATTGGATGAATCCTATTGAAGAAAGGTGGATGGAAGAGCTGAGAGAAAAGATTGATGACTTGCAAAAGGAGTTGAAGATTATAAAATACTCCATTTTTTTGTTGTTTTGTGTTATGATGGTTTTTCTTTGATTAGTTTAGGGTGGTGTTTTGGTTGTGAGAATTCACTGAAATGGAAATGTAATACTAGGTTTAGGGTGTAGCTATTTGTGGTAGACTAATGTGGTATTTAGTTATTAAATTCAAGGATTAAAATAATATTAATATTATTGAGGAACTAATTTGATAGTTTCTTTAAAAATTGAGGCACAGAAAATGGTTGTCGACAATAAGGAATTCACTTGTCAGAGGGTTTGTTTCTCACTCAGAATTCTCACTCATAGAAGGTGGGAACACCAAAAGGCACACATGATGGACATTGGTGAGAAATGGGTAACAAATAATGAGCCCTTTTGGTATTATCCAAGCAGTAAAAAGTAAAACTGAATTTCCTAACAAATTAGTCCTTCAAATTTCCATATGATAATTTAGTTCATCCAAGTTAGCAATACACAACTAAATTTTCACCATCAAATACGCTCAATAATGCCATAAAGACTTGGCCATTTCATTTAACGGAAATATTTTGACAGTGGAACAGATTTGTTGTATTTTTTTTTTTTCAAATTGAGGAATAAAATTTTATTTTTTCATAATTCAAAAATCCAAGTGCTGACAAATTGAATGACTTAATTAGATATTACCCTTTGTTTTATTTTCATATTTTATTCTTCATTAAATATTTATGGATGAGTTTTTCTAAAGAAATTTTTACTTTCAGCATTATTGAATATTCTAATCATGTCTACTTGCCTTCTCCTTAATACTAGATCGCAAACGAATATTGCCCCTTAATGTATTTATACTATTATCATTTATATAAATTTACATTTATATTTATATTAATAACTTAAATTTTATTAAACCAAAGTTATATCAATAGAATGATTTCAACATTTCTTCGTTAAGGATGTTGCATTATCGGAGAAACGTTGACTGGACTGGGTAAATTGATTTTACTTGGTCGAATTCAAGGTGGTGGAATATACATAACCTTAATTACGCAGGGGTTATGTGACGTTTTATTGAATACAGTTCACCATTGACCTGACTATTATTTATTTAAATTAAACAGATATAACTTGTCAAATATAATCAGAACTATTTAATCATATTTGAGATATATAGTTTTGTATATATATATATATATATATATATATATATATATATATATATCTACTAAAAATGCATTATATTTTTAGTAGAAAAATTTTCAAAAATGTTTCTAATTTGTATCTAAACATATTCATAAAATATTGTTATGAAATGAAAAATATTTAATAAATTTTATTTAAATATAATTATTTATTTAAATACAATTGTATTATTTTGATAAATAAAATAAAATATCATTTTAATAAAATAAGAAAAAAAAAAGCAGCCCCAAATATAAATGTATATTGAAATTTTCCCTATAAAAAATGGAACAATAACTATAACTGCAGTTAAACGGCAATATAAAGCATGCATTAATATTCAACGGCCATGAACAAAAAAAAAATATGCCATTCAACGCCCCAAACATACATCTTCCAAAAACAAATGGATAAATTGTCGACTTTCCAGACTCAAGATTCTATAAATAGGAATCAGCTCTCGGCAAACAATATAACCACCTGATTTGAGAGCTAACTCTATAAACTAAAATGCCATGGAAGCTCAAACCTATTTCTTAGTTATTGCATTGTTCTTTCTATTGCATTTGCTTGCAAAATATTACAAGCTTTTTAAAACTAATGTCTCTCACAAACTTCCCCCAGGACCAAAGAAACTACCTATAATAGGAAACCTGCATCAACTAGCAGCAGCAGGTTCGCTTCCACACCATGCTCTCAAAACACTTTCCAAAAAATATGGACAACTCATGCACCTTCAACTTGGTGAAATTTCTGCAGTGGTTGCATCCTCCCCCGAGATGGCCAAGGAAATAGTGAAAACACATGATGTTTCTTTTCTTCAGAGACCCAATTTTGTTGCTGGTGAAATAATGTCCTATGGGGGATTGGGCATTGCTTTTGCTCAATATGGTGATCACTGGAGACAAATGAGGAAAATATGTGTGACGGAGGTTCTGAACGTGAAAAGAGTTCAGTCTTTTGCTTCGATTAGAGAAGACGAGGCAGCAAAGTTTATCAACTCAATTCGAGAATCAGCAGGTTCTACGATCAATCTCACTAGTAGAATTTTCTCATTGATATGTGCTTCTATTTCCAGGGTAGCATTTGGCAGCATATATAAGGAGCAAGACGAATTCGTTGTGTCTTTGATCCGACGAATTGTTGAAATTGGGGGAGGATTCGACCTTGCTGATTTGTTTCCTTCAATTCCATTCTTATATTCCATAACTGGCAAGATGGCTAAATTGAAGAAGTTGCACAAGCAGGTTGACAAGCTATTGGAAAACATCGTCAAAGAGCATCAAGAAAAGCATAAACGTGCCAAAGAAGTTGGAGCTGAAATTGAGGACGAAGATTATATTGATGTTCTTCTCAGAATCCAACAACAAAGCGACACTCTAAACATAAACATGACGACTAACAACATCAAAGCCCTGATATTGGTTAGTTTATGCGGCACACTTCTCTCTTTTAAATCTACCTGAATACCACATGTTTCTCTTTCATTTCCCGTGCCCTTTCCCTTCTCTCACATTAAAAAATAAAAATAAATGTTATCTAGTGCCCTAATGCCATTAGTTTATGAAGTAAAACTAGAAAAGTAGTCTCCTATTATTTTTAAATGCGCTTTCATATAATTTTCTATAAAAAATCATGTTTTAGGTTTTTAATCAGTATTCTTAGCACACTCGTTAATAGAATTAAAAAATAAATTACAAAGAGATCTATAAAAAAAAATAAGTTATACACGGATAACGTAAAATAATTTGACAGTGTTATTTAATCACAAATAACTATGTTTTATATATTTTTTAACTTTTATTATAATTATCTTAAAATTCACACTATTAATTTCTAATGGGTTAACTATATAAAAGTTTTCACACTAACAAAAATACATCATTAAATTTGATAAGTATTTTTGCGTGAAATTTAACATCTCTTATTATTGTGCGTTTAAATATAAAAAAAATGCTCATCCAGCTACTGTTCCTCAGAGTGACGAACATCAAATAGCATGCATGATAATTTAGACTTGTTTCTTCTTCACCAACCCAATATTCAATGGTAAAAAATTAATTCTTTCTATCTTTAGGACTAAAATAAGTTTGAACCTGGTCGACCCGGTGGGGTTTGGTTATCATCTTATAGTTTCGATGTTTGCTTTTAATTTGTTTTATGTAGTATGTTGTTGTCTGATCTTGTTAAGTGCAAAATGACTAAAATGAGTGCCTTTAATAGTTTGATCATGTATTAAGTTTTGTCCAGGATGTGGACTCTATGAAGAAAGATGAAACATTTTGATTGTAACCACATACTGTAATATGCTATGAGAAAATAGTCGTACATACCATTTAACTTCTTTTGCAACTCACATTCATCATATTTGTCTTTTTTTTTTATATATAATCTTTTTCTTCATTTTTCATCACATCATGTGTCACTTATTTTTCTTCTTTCCTATTTGTTTTCTCTATCTCTCTTTTCTTTCCACCCATACACCAAAAAATGGATGTATGGGTATCAACATCTTATGTTCTTGAGTGTATCATACTATGTACCTTGATTGCGACATATTTGATAAATTAAAATGTCAAGTTACATGTATATACAAATTAGATAAATATGACAAATAATAAAATAATCATATATATAGAGGGGGGGGGGGGGGGGGGGGGGGGGGGGGGGGGGGATCTGGAATGATATGAAAAATTAAGATATGGGAAGAAAAGGAGAAGGGCAAGCTTAAGGATAAAGGGAGGAGGGAATGGTTGTGGATTCAAATTATTCGCTAACATTTATAGCAAAATTAAACTAATATTTGTCTATAAAAATAATATGGGAAGAAAATTATTTGAAAAGATAAAACAAAAATTGGGTGTACAAATATAATAACTCTTTAATAAATTTGAATTTTGTTTGTTGTTCAAAATAAAAAAGTTTGTCACTGTTGGTATTATAGACGATTCTAAAATAGGAAAACTAATCATGTCACACCTAGAAGAGTTTATATAATTATATTATTTTTATACACACATATTTTAAAAAAATAATCTATTTTTCACTGTCACATAACTTATTTTATGACATGTTTTCCTCTTCTATTTTTTCTATTTTTTATTGTAATTAAATAAAATTAAACAAAAAGTATTGTAGAAAAGAAAATCTAGGGTATTGTGGAGAAAATATTTTCAGGTAAATCTCACAAAAGTTAAGTCCCCCCTTTGTATTTCCTCTCTTAATCAAATAGTTAAAATACATTCGTTTTTAATTTCTCTTGTTTGTGTTAATTACTTTATCTTACACTTTTTTTTTCCTTTGTCATCTGATCTTTCTATACAAAAATTTCTCCAATTTTGTTATATAAATATATAATTTCCCTTTTTATTTTATCAAAATTTACATTAAAATATTTTACTTGTCTGACTAGGACATATTTGTAGCTGGAACTGATACTTCAGCTTCAACATTAGAGTGGGCTATGACAGAAATGATGAGAAATCCAAGAGTGAGAGAGAAAGCACAAGCTGAATTGAGACAAGCTTTTAGAGGAAAGGAAATAATTCATGAAAGTGATTTAGAGCAACTTACTTATTTGAAGTTGGTGATCAAAGAAACATTCAGGGTACACCCACCTACTCCTTTATTGCTCCCTAGAGAATGCTCTCAACTAACCATTATTGATGGCTACGAAATACCTGCCAAAACTAAAGTCATGGTAAACGTATATGCGATCTGTAAAGATCCCAAATATTGGACTGATGCTGAGATGTTTGTACCTGAAAGGTTCGAGGATAGTTCTATTGATTTCAAAGGGAATTACTTTGAGTATCTTCCTTTTGGGGGTGGAAGAAGAATATGCCCAGGCATGACATTTGGTTTAGCAACCATTATGCATCCACTAGCTCTATTGCTCTATCATTTTAACTGGGAACTCCCAAATAAGATCAAACCTGAGAATATGAATATGGCTGAACAATTTGGAATGGCTATTGGGAGGAAAAACAAATTGCATTTGATACCCTCTGTTAATGATGTTTGAGTGCATTGATGTGTCCATGTTAATCCATTTTACTGTCAAGTGTCATACTTTACGTGTTAAGGAAATAAAAAGCTTGTGATTTGTTTCAATATGTATCGTCTAAGATATATTAATAAAAAGCTTTCTTATTTCTCTATACATACACATCTAATTGATATGTCTTTGGACTGCTAAGACAGTCTAATTGTTTAAGTTTATATATATATATATATATATATATATATATATATATATATATATATTTCTTAATTACAAATGAGAATGACTTAATATTACATTTTTTCCATAAAAAAAATAGGCCTTTAATATTGTTCTGAGATGAAACTATTCACATGCAGCATAACAAGGAATGACCCTAGTTATTAGATTGTAGGCCGATAGGAGAGGGCAATTGTATTGAAATCATAATAAAGTTAACAATGTTGGAACCAAAGAGGACAAAAAGTGTAACCCTTCAAAGTTCTCATAATTCATAATTTTGATGATAACAATATTTATGATATTTTAATATCTAACAAAGTTATTTTAGCATGCAAATATCTTTAGTCATTCAAACAAAAAAAAGAAGATATATATCCCTATCTTAGACACACTAAGAATACTTTTATAAAAAATGGCATCGACGATCCTTTAAAATAAAGCATCCAAAGTTTTAGAAAGCCAGGTTTTCTCTGAACGTCCAAAGTGATTTATTTGTTATCGTCCAAACTCACGGTTTCTCTAGACAACACAACATGTGTCTATCGTCATAGCTTCTGTTTTTTAAATTTGTTGTGTTAAGGTTTCTTGCTCTAATATTCATCTTGCATATAGTAAAGTCTTTATTGATATCCTCTTAGAATTGTGACATTTAATTATTATCTCTGCATTTATTAAAAAAACAAGATGTTTTGAGTATAAGTTGTAAGAAAAATTAAATAATCTAATCATACTTATACATAAACAACATAAGCAATTAGATTAAGCGCAGAAAAATTAAGATCATAAATACCTCCTGCCATTACTATTCTTGTTTGCTCGGAAGATGATTTAATTTGCAGTTGTCCGTGAGTCAAATTATCTGTAAATAGTTTATGAGTCTCCAAACTAATTTGACTTTTAACATAAGGATCTTTTATACTTTCACTATCATTCACTAGCAAGTACAGAGACCTTGGTCATGGTGCACACCTCCTTTTATTACCTCTTCCCATCAAAGATGCTATTTTTTGATATGCATAAAACATGTGCATAGTTGCTAAAAATGAGAGATAAGATTACAACAACTTATTCCTAAGAAGATAAGATGAGTGGACCACCTTATGTTGTTTTGACTTAGTTAAGCAACGGAAATTAAACCAACATTCTCCCACTTGATCCACATATCTCACCATACACTTTAGTGAGAAATAAAATACATGAATCATGGCGATAGTTCCTCTAATATATACACGAGTAATATCTTTCATGCATTACATTGCATTATATTTCTCAAGTCCATACAACTTAATGAATAAACTCAATGTTTATTGTAGGTCCAAACTTAATTGATGTTTCTCAAAATAAATAACTGTAGATGCGCATAAACTGAATGAAAAATATCACAATAGAGTTTCTTAATATCATTCTTACAATGAAAATCACATACATATGGGAACCAAGTCCCATCCTTTCCACATGATCCTTAAATTTAAATGGTGGCATGTCCTTAATTAAAGGATCGACAATCATTAATTAAGTGCTAATGTGTTTAATAACCACTGTATTATCTTTAGCACGTTCTCTTATGGCTAGATACTTAATGTCGATGTCCTTGCTTGGACTACAATTTTTGTTATTCTTAGCCATAAAAACAACAGCTGAATTATCATAGTATATCTTCAATGGCCTAGAAATGGAATCCATAACTCTAAGCCCAGAAATGAAACTCCTCATTCATACACCTTGTGAGGTAGCCTCAAAACAAGAAACGAACTCAACCTCTATAGTGGAAGTAGCAGTCAATTAAGGTCTGCCTGACACTTCTCCAAGACACAGCTCCACTGGCTAGCATAAAAATATATCCCAAAGTTATTGACCTCAACGCAACCAGCGTAGTCTGAATCTGAGTAGCCAATCACTTCCAAGTTGTCAGTCCGTCTATACATAAGCATTCCTAAAGGTATCTCATCACTTTCTTTGCAACTTTCCAGTGGTCTAAACCTGGGTTACTTGATATCTCCTTAACACTCGAACCGCAGAAGCAATATCAGGTCTTGTGTACACCTGAGCATACATAAGGCTTGCAAACAACTGAAGCATAAGGAATGTTCTTCATTTGTTCCCACTCAAGATCATTTTTTGGGCACTGGCTTAAATCAAACCTACCACCTTTCACAATGGGAGTTACACTTGGTGAACAATCACTCATTCTAAATCTTTCCAAAACTTTGTTAATATAGATCTCTTGAGACAAACCAAGAATACCTTTTACTCTGTCTCTTGATGCCAATAACGTAAGAGACATCACCCATATCCTTTACATCAAAGTTCTTAGAGAGAAATTGTTTAACCTCATATAGCAAACCCTTGTCAATGGTTGCAAGTAAAATAACATCTACATATAAAATAAGGAAACAAATTTTGCTCCCACTGACCTTCTGGTATATACAATGATCCAAACATTTTCTACGAAAACAAATGAAGAAATAACGTCATGAAATTTTAAGTACCACTAATAGGAGGCTTGTTTCATATATAGATTTCTTAAGCTTGCATACCAATTGCTCACTCTTAAAGAGGAGAATCCTTCAAGTTGTTTCATATAAACCTCTTCCTCTATGTCTCCATTGAGAAAAGTCATTTTCACATCCATTTGTTGCAACTCTAAGTCAAAATGTGCAACCAGTGCTAGAATGATGCGAAGAGAATCTTACTTAGATACAGAAGAAAATGTCTCCTTGTAGTCGATTCCTTCCTTTTGATTAAATCCCTTAGCTATGAGTCTTGCTTTATATCTCTCAATGTTGTCTAATGAGTCTTTCTTAGTTTTGAAGACTCGTTTACATCCAATGGCTTTTGTACCATTAAGTAACTGAACAACATCTCAGACTCCATTCGATGTTATAGAATTCATCTCATCTTTTATAGCATCATACCACAAGTTTGATTCTTTAGAACTCATAGCTTGTGAAAATGTTTCAGGATCATTTTCAGCATCAATAGTATGGTCAGATTCCTATATATACAAAATCACTCGGTATTGCTGATTTCTTTATTTTGGTAGATCTCCTTAATGTTGTTTCATTATCTTATTGAGGAACTTGTTGTTTAATTGGTTGATCAACAATTTCTTCTTGCTCCTCATGAACAACTTGATCTACTAGATTATCAACAGGTTATGGATCTTGAATGATAGGTTGCACAACACCCGGTTGAGCTGGAAGAGTATTGTTAATAACAACCAATCTAAGATTTGAAGTGGATGATTGAGTAACTGAATGATCCTTGTCAGAAACAAAAATCTCTGGATTGATCACTCCCACTAATCAAGTCATTCTCAAGAAATTTAACATTTCTTGATTCCACAATCCTAGTATTGTGAAATGGACAGTAAAATTTGTATCCCTTAGACCTTTTAGCATATCCAATGAAGTATTCACTAGTGGTCTTTGGGTTAAGCTTCTTTTCTTGTGGGTTATATATTCTCACTTCAGACGGGCATCCCCAAACACGTACATGTCACAAACTCGGTTTCCAACTCTTAAATAACTCAAATGGTGTCTTTGGGACAACCTTAATTGGAACTCGGTTCAATATGTACATTGTTGTCTTTAGTGCTTTAGTCCACAATGACTTAGGAAGCTTGGAACTACTAAGCTTACCTTGCACCGTGTCCATTAAGGTTCGATTTCTTCTTTTTGCCACACCATTTTGATCCGGAGAACCAGGCATAGTGTATTGGGCAACAATCCCATGTTCTTGAAGAAACTTCGCAAATAGACCAGGTGCTTGTCCATTCTCCGTATATCTACCATAGTATTCACTACCTCTATCGAATTTCACGTTCTTAATTTGCTTTCTACATTGTTTCTGCATTTCGGCCTTAAAAATTGTAAAAACATCTAAAGTTTCATCTTTAGAACAAAGTAAGTAGAGATACATATACCGTGAAAAATTGTCTATGAAGGTGATAAAATATTTCAGACTACTTGTTTCCATGTCTGGACAACAAATATCTGTATGTATGATTTATAATAGATTTGAGCTCCTCTTTGCACCTTCTTAGACTTGTTAGTTTGCTTACCCTTAATGCAATCTATACAAGTATCAAAATCAACAAAATCCAAAGCACTAAGTACCCCTTCATTACCAATCTCTTAATTCTCTCGATAGAGATGTGTCCTAATGTTAGGTGCCACAACATAGAGGAATCCTCATTCATAACACATCGATTATGCCAACATTAACATGCATAGCATCATAAGTGGTATCATTTTGCAAATAAATATAGAAAAGCCATAATGCAAATCAATCCATCATGTGTTATGATTAATCATATTAGATTCATAACAAACTAAAAAGGTAGGCATACCTTTCTTTTTCAAATCATAGCTTGAACTTTGAACAATCTTTCTTCATGTGCCCCTTCTTTTTACAGAAGAAACACCTGGATTCTTTCTTAATTTTAGCTTGAGGTGGTATTTTACCACTTTTATTGTTCTTATGGCCTTTCTTATTATCCTTACTTTCAGTTGTCATAAGAGAACTCTCGATCTCCTTGTTCCAACTGCAACCTCCCCTCCTCTTGAACATACATGGTCATGAGTTCATTGATAGACCATTTATCTTTATGTGTGTTGTAGGAGATCTTAAAGGGACCATATTGTGCTGGGAGAGTATTCAGAATGAAATGCACCAGAAAGGAATCTAACATTTCTACCTCCAAGGTTTTAATTGAGCCGCAGTGTCCCTCATCTGCATGATGTGCTCACGCACACCTCTCAGAGTTGTGAGCTTCATGGAAGAAAATTTTATTATTAGGGTACTAGCTAATGTTTTCCTTGAAGTTTCAAATTGTTCATCAATGTACTTCAGGAGCACTCTCACATTGTAATATTGTTCAACTGAACCCTTAATACCAGCCTATATTTTAGTCTAAATGAACATCACATAGAGTCGGTTGGATCTTTCCCATTTCTCATACAGATCCATCTCCTCTGGTTCACTGTTCTCTGTAATTTCTGGTGGCTCAACTTTCCCGATAGCATAATCAATGTTCATATACCCTAATGTCAACAAAATTTTTTCCTTCTATATAGAAAAATAATATCCTCTCAATTCTGGGATATCAATTGTATTAATAGGTTGTATAGTTGCAAAATAATTCAACATATATGCTTACACTACTTCAAAAGGTAGTTTCTACGATGGGTAATCAACGACGGTTGTAAGAAAATCGACCTAGTATCGTATGTGGTGGCAATTTCGTAATAATTTGGACAATAATACAAAAACGATGTCGGTTTATAGGAGGACCAACGTTGTTGATTATAATACAAAGACGGTTATATATAAATCGTCGTTGTCTTCAGTTATTCAAAGTCGGTTTCCATAATAACTGTCTTTGATTCATTTTTTAAAAAATAAAAACCTAATTAGTTGTCAAATCTGTTTCACTCCACCTTCTTCGATAATTACTAAGCCAGCCGCTACTGTCTCACAACAACATCTGTGCCGCTGTGTCACTCCATAGTTTAAGCTCACTCGTACATGAAGAAGCCATTTCACATATGGTAGCCATGTATGTTGTGCGAGGTGACCATTGAAGAGTTTACGCGTTCGTTCCAGTGTCGTGAGGAGCTCTACAGTCATTTATAGGTATGGGTGTAAGAAGCTCCATTATTTGTGCTTACTTGGTTACACATTTGGCATGGTGTTGTCGAAGTAATCGAGGGTCGTTGCTTCCGACCTTGCTACCACCATTTTTGTATTTTAAAAATTCCTAATGTCGGTGATTAACTTAATATTTATGTTTCTGACAGATGAGTAATTAGTTCGCGAAATGAATTACTTAAATTTTGAAATGCATGTCTCAATTTTGAAATGCATGGGTGTTTAACTAAAATCTTCGTAATGTGTCCATGTTTGAACCATGTTATTGGGTTTCCCTTTCTTTCAATGTTCCTGCTATTCTTTCTAATTTGTAGCCAATTACTTTAGAATAATTGTTCCAAATAATTGTTTTAGGATTTTGAGGAATCATTTCATGAACGAATGCTATGAAAAGCAAAACTGTTTCAAAATTTACTAGGTTATGCAATGGTACACTTCTTTCAGTTCTTTGTCTCTATTTCTCTCAGTAAAATTGCTATCTAATTAAGTCTTTAAGTTAGTTGCTATTTCATAAATAAACAAGGTTTAGTTGTGAATTTTATGTTCTTGGTGAACAAAGTTCTTGGCAAAAATGTCCTAAAAATACTTTAATAAAAACAAAAATAGTTTGATAGCTACTCATCAATAACAGCTCATGATGTTGTAGTGATTTAATAACATTTCGGTCTCTTGTAAGTGAAATAAATGAGGTAGAACAGGGGGACACTTGTAGAATGTAGATTAATTAGGTTAGTTATTGTACTAAGAGAACAGAGGAAAAACTTGGATTATTACATTTGAATGGTGTTAATCACAATGTATTTCTGAAGGTTTAATGTTTGTCATATTTTTGTGCAATAAGCATTTATTGAATGAATGGCTTGGAATGTCATATATGAGCTTTGATTTAATGAAGTGGTATGGGCATGAAGTTGGGTTAACTAAATATGGATGATGATTATAGTTCATTTGCAAAATCTAGGTAAGTAGTTTTAGCATTATTGTTATGCTTATGTGTTGGAGTTGATGTTCCTATATGGTGCTTGTTTTGAACAATGATTTTGCTTCTTGGTGATGTGATGTCTGTGATTAAGTATAATGATGCAGCTCCTCTCGAGTGCATCATGACTGTAACTAAATTTGGAAGCAACCCAGAAACTGGTTTAAACCATAATATATCTTTGTGCCAGGCTTTCCCAAAAGGTGAAATATATATTGACAATTAGAAATGATAAGGCAGAATTTTAGTGGCCAGTCCAATAACCTAATGTTTTAAAATGATAATTAATATAAAACATTACAATAAATGAGAATGAAAAAAAAATGAGAATGAATCAATGAAATTATTTGTTACATTAAAATATTAAATAAAATTTGACTAGCTTGGTCTTCAACTATCAGCCTGGCTTCGTCATACTTGCTCTTTAGATCTTCCACCAATCTTTTTAATTCTCTTTTCTCATCATGTAAAGCACTAAACATCTTTGCTGCTTCCAAAATCTCCTTTTCCTTTTGAGACAACAAATCTTTTCCATTCTTAATCTGACAATATAGGTGATCATTAATGGATTGAACTAATTTTAGTTTATTGCTTGACACTACAAAGGACTCTTTAAGATCTAAGTTTTCCATTTGTACATCTTCTAATTTTCCCATCATTATTCTTAGTTTGTTCTTAAGATCAGCATTTACTGAACAAAGTCTATCAAGATCTTGGCTTAGCTCTTTAAGTGTATGGAGTTTTTCAAAGAAAATGTTCTGGTAGATCAGGGAAACATTAGATTGTGCTAAAAGTCTACGGGGTCAGGGAGCTAGGGTTCAAGTTCGATTGAATGACACTTGGACTTCGAGATCGTTGATTTTCAGGTAATAGCTTCAATTCTAATGTGTATGCTATTGATTGCAGACTTTTATGTCATTTTGGTCTAGCAAAATATGTTCGAATGGTGAAAACTAAAAGATGAACATTTTGGTCGAATGGTGAAAAGGTTTTGTTTAAATGAGTGGTAAATCAATCAATACTCGGCTTTGTGAAACATCATCAATATTTAAAATTGGGTTGATCATATCCGTAAGAACAAATAAAAAACATCCCTAACAAAGTTCATATTGTCCCTGTCTTGTAGCAGCTCCAGCTCTTGAAACTGGGTTAGAATCAGAAATCCCTGAAACATTATATATAAATTTGTATCAATATTTAAAATTGAGTGGTAAAATTTATAACTATATATGTTGTGTGTTAGTATTTGTGACTTGGTAGAAAGAAGTTAAAGAAAAGAAGAATCAACCTCAAATGAGAATCAGTGTTACACACCCAAATAGTATAAAGAAATATCATATATTAAAAAAAATCATCAATGCGTATTATGTTTGAGAAAATAAAAATACCTCATCGAAGATAGATTGTTTCATCATTAAAATTTTGTTGTGCATCTCATTGGAACTCTTCATTGTCTAAAATCTCAATTGCAGAAAACATAGTTTCAAGGCTTCCAATACATATCACAGTGGTTGAGCCACATAGCAAAATTTATAGCTAGAGAAAAAAAATTAGCTAGGGGCATGTCATATATATATGGGAGTGCATTAATTATTACCAAGAAAAAAAAAGTCAAAATATAAGCAACATAATAGTATATATGTGTTTTGGTAGTAATACACTAGTGAAATAGTTGTGCATTTCTATGATATCATGCATCATTTAAACATGCAAACCTTTTTTAAGATGCACATAAAAGGAACAAAACCAAGAAAAAAAATGAGGCCTTTGGTCCTTATTCTCACATCGCGGTCATAATCTGCAATATCATCCATGACACCTTTAAACCATTGAAATGATGACTACTCTCTTGCTACCCATTAGAAATATGCTCTTTCAGGACCTTTTTAAATTTGATCATCCGGGTTACTGCTATGGACTGAGTCCTGCATATAGGTTCCCTGCTATTAGAAATGGCAACTACATGACGGTACACTGAGACTATCCAATGACTCATTCCATGCTTGAAAGAAACCATAGTGATGATATACATCCTTTACCCATTTTCCAAAACAAACACATTCCTAGCAATTACTAGTAAGTATATTCCAGTAAGTATAAATGCCATATAACTAATGTAACACTAATCAGCTGGTATATTTATTATATGGTCAGCCAAAACATAAAAGGAATGAAATAGAACTAATATTTCACAAACTACATCAACAAATTGATATTGCCATCATTTGTTGGAAACACTAGTGAGATTCATTCCCGAAAAAGAATACCAAAATCGGAGTTTAGTCATCTAACACACCATTACCAATACAAGTGCAAAAGTCTAAGATGGCAGAACGATCCTGGATTTAAGGCACTAACTAACATATTTAGGGCATAGAAGATCTTAGTTGTAGTTTTCAATTTTTTCAACACAAGATAGTGAGTGGGAATGAATAGGTTGTTACTAATAAGGAGTAACAAGAGACAAAATTTCTTACCTTTCTTTCCAGAAAAACAAGATGAGATGGAATGGAGTGATCATAAGCAGCAACAGACAAGTAATCAATTCCTACAATAGAAATTGAATTAGTGCAATAACAACTTTAACAAAAAAAAAAGTATGACTACAATAAATTGGAATAGCAAAAGAATTCCACTAAAGTTGCTCCCTTGTACAAGATATTAAAATTGAATTAAAATATGTAGTGGGTTTGCATGGCAAGTTGCTATTTTTATATCCTGAAATAAGAGAACAATGACAGAATGAAGCAAAATGATTTATGAATCATTAAGGTTATAATTACATGATCAAATCAAAATGATATGCATATGTATATTCCATGCAACTTCTCTCAACCCACCTCCAAGTGATATTCCATTGATTCCTATCCTAGAAGGGTCTATATATGTTCTCCATGTTACATAATCTACCAATTTAATCAAGTCCCACATCTGCCAGCTAGATCAAGGAATATAATACACCATTTTCAACCAAACAAGTCATGAGTCCTGTAAGAGAGAGTCAAAACAATTACTTTTTTGAAATGTTCTAAAATATAGATGTTAGAAATAAAGTTTATAACAACTTAAGCTTTAACAGTAATTTCTCATGGTTTCCATGACCAAGTAGTTAAAAATTTGTTATTTGTTGCCCCCACTTATGGTAATTTATTGAAACAAGTTTACAGGATGGAAGCTAAAGCTCATGGTGAGCATTGAGATATTTTGAGGAGTTTTGCATATACAAATTTAATCTTATGTCAAATAAGAATTTTAATTTTGCATATTCTTCAAATGTACTTGTAGCATAAATTATTCTGAGCATCCTTGAGTTTTTATGCACCAGGATAACTCCTCCTACAGTTTGAGATTCTGCTGATCTTAGAGGTAATTCAATCCTTCAATACATAAAATTAGAATTTAATCTATGAGAAATTGAAGGCATAAATAAGAAGTCTGTTTAACATGTAAACTAAGATAAGTTGAAAATTTAAGGCATTAAGCAATTTTAATTAGAACTCACATTGGATAAATCACTTATTCCACGCCTAATACGCTCTCCAGGGGAAATTAATGCCTTAAGGCTTGAAAACCATACCTCTACCTCAGCTTGGTCTGTGCAAATCTAGAAATATGAAAAGGGGAAGCAATAGATTCAAAATTTAGATGAAATTGACAAATTTAAATTCAAAATGGATGTGTATTCAAACCAGATCAAGCCTGCAATTAAAAAGCAAACCCAGGATATCTTTATCAGAGTGCTAACATAATCGAACATAAAATCTAGCCTCCAATGACCAAGCATTTAACTTACTGTTCTCTGTCCTGGGATGAGATATCCAAATCAGTTTCGTTCCATCCTGCTAATGCCGCTAAATATGAAATCATTCATATTGATATATGAAATTCGATATATATAATATGCATGTATGTTTGTTTGGACACGAATGATTTTTTTTCATTATAAAAACTCACCGATGAGAGCCTGAATGTACAAACCTTTGGCTTCCCTTTTCGACTATACTTAACTAACTGAGTGCCTTCTTTTAAAGTATTGAATGCCTTCACAAAGAAATAGGACAGAAATTAAATTTAAGTGGAGCACCTAAGCAACATAATCTCTAGAAAACCATATCAGTTAGTAACAATTTCTATTCCAGAAAAAAATGTTTTCCTAAGTATTGTCCCCATTTAGATAAAGTGATAAAATGAATTTGTTTTGCCTCTCCTAGAAATAGAATACAATCTATTGCCATTCAACAATAAACTACCAATTTCATGAATAAAAATTTCCTATAACTATTTAGATTTATTGCAATCAACCTATATAAACAGACTCCATTGTGTAGTTCAAACACATGGTTTCAGCCAATGATTGAATGGGAAATAAAGCAAAAAAAAAAAAAGAATAAAAGGAATATCATCAAGATTGCTAAAGTGTACAAAAGTCAAACCCAACACTTTTGTTTTAGTAATGAAGAAAGTAGTTACAGCTTTGAGCCAATGACAACTTCAACATTAACTAATAACAAGAAGTCATAAACTATAGATTAAAAACAATACACTTAGAGTAAAAACTTTTGGAACAATTAAATAATTCTTATAACTTCAATAATAAACATTTCATATATCACTGATTTTATATTTTGATTACTTTAAAAATTATCAAAATGTTTTCTTTATAAATTGATATAGTTTTTTAACTTATTAATCATAATTTATATATATATATATATATATTTGGTTTAGGAATTTATATATTTTCCAAAATATATATAATATTTCAATTCAAATAATATATACCAAATCATAGAGCCGCCACTCTCATGTCAACATCAATTATATTCCTATAAATTAGAAACCAAAAGACACAAAAACGCATATTCTATGTTTGATAAACACTGTACAAGAGTTTTCATAAATCAGAAATTAACTCAAGTTTCCACAAATGACACCAAAACATGAACACCCAAAGTAACTCCAGATTTTATGATCTGCATCATTTCATTGTATGATCCTTGTAATTACTTAACACATTAACTGTTGTCATTAAAAAAAAAAGAATTTAATGTCTACGGCAATCCAAGTTATTTGGTACTTAACTCATACCAGTATCTTGACAAACTATCAAGATAAATAAAATAAAACCAGACTAACATGTTAACAAGACAGTTAAAACATAATTCAAAATAAAATATAAAATAATATAGAAAAAACCAAAAGTTAGAAAGAAATGAACAAGCTCAATTGAATTTCAAACTAAAAGGATTCAATCAATATGCAACTTATCAAAAGCTCACCAACTATAACCAACTTCAAAATATGATTTGCAAGCTACTGTTGCATCAGAGAATAACATCCATTGGTCAGGCTTACAAAACCACAAATCAACTATATGATCTCTAACAACAACACAAGCAGTTCAGGATGTTCGTTTCAATTGAACAAGTGGAGACAAGTAAAACATAGACCATTAACATTGAAAAAGAAAAAACACGTCACAGCAAGAAACCCAAAAAAAATAGATCAAGACAAAAGGAGAACATTCCATGCATGTTTGGAAACTAATTCAACATGCACATATACAGTAAAAACAGTGTCACACAAACAAACTATCCATAATATAAAGTGAGTCAATTGTTCTCTTCAAAGGGCAATAAACGTCATGCCGCTAAATCAACTTATTCCCAAATAAAATCAACAGCATACAACCAACCCAACAAAACTAAAAGTGAAAAAAGATTGAATAGAATAGTCAAAGGAACAACAGTATAGCCAGAAAAAACAGCACACACACAAAATAGACAAGCACACTAACAACAATGCAGGGAGATCAAAGCCAGTCAAGCCTCCAACACCACCAAGCTCGCCACCAGTGCCACCTCCAACACCTCCTTCCATCCTACCAGCACCGCCAAAGCCAATGGAGCCTGGTCCAGGTCCACTAGCGTACCCACCGTATTGCCCACCCATCCCACCACCACTCCATTAGGAGGCATCCCCATTCCCGCCCCCACTCCATCTCCATGTTTGTGCTGAACATTCCCGTGATGGGCTTGGGCCGAGTCCGGCCCAACGCATTTTCCCTGCTTCCCATTAGTAATCACCAACTTACAACTCAACTGCCTCCCTTTCATAGTCTTCACATGATCTATCAATGCTGCCTGAGCACCCTCGGGAGACTTATAAACAAACAAAGCAAACCCTTTCGACTTCCTGTTAACTTATCAAGCCCTAATGACCCTTCTTCAATTTCGCCATACACGGAGAAGTGCGTGAGAAGCTTGTCCCCGGGTAGGTCTGGCGGCACGTTGGTGAGATCTTATAGAGAGCCACGTCAGCAGGGTTGGCGTTCGATGCGGAGTTCCCGCGACGGCGAGCTGCGTGACCGTCATGCGATCGTCGATGCAGTTGCTGGGCTCGCGGAGGGCGAGAAGCGCGCCATCGACGTGACGGAAGGTGACGAAGCCGTAGCCCCTAGACTTGCTGATGACCTTGTCAAGGATGATAACGACCTCCTTGAGGTCACCGAAGGTGGAGAAGAGCGAGCGGAGGCTTTCGGTGTTGGTGTCTCAGTCGAGGCCACGAATGAAGAACTTGCGCTGGCAGGTGGGCACCACCAGGTGGCGGTCGAGCATGGCGAAGCTGGAGCGAAGGGTTTGGAAGAAGTGTTTTTGGAAAGTGAGAAGCAAGGGAACGAAAGGTCAAGGGATGGAGAGAGGAATCAATTAAAAACAAATGAAAGCTTAAACCAAGACCGTTTTATATGAAAACCATAGTGGGTGAAAAGTAATAAAATACAAAAAATTACGATTTTTGAAAAATAGACATTAAATGGTAACTATTCTAAGACGGTTTTACAAAAACCGTCTTAGAAGGGTTTCTAAGATGGTTTTCGTAAAACCGTCTTAGATATATTATATTTATTTACAAAAATGCCACCGTATTTCTTTCTAAGACGATTTTTCATCAACCGACTTTGAATCAGTGTCGCAAATAGCTCTTTTTTAGTAGTGATTGTGTGTTAAATTTGGGTGACAGACAGCTTTTATAATAAACAACAAAATTGGTTCTTTTTATAAAACCGATGTTAACGTCTTCCTGTTAACATCGGTTTTCAAGTTTTTAAAGAAAACCGATGTTAACGTCTTGTTGTTAACATCAGTTTTTGGGAAAATCGATGTTAACAGGATGGCGTTAACATCGGTTTTCCTTAAAAACTTGAAAATCGATGTTAACAGGAAGAATTTAGCATCGATTTTTCCTTTAAAAATTAAAAACTGATGTTAACAGAATAAGTTAACATCGGTTTATAAGAAAACCGATGTTAACAATGTCCTGTTAATTACAAAATTGCCACCACATTTTTGTTAACATCGGTTTTCTCAATAACCGATGTTAATCTAGCGATGTTAAAAGCTATTTTTCTAGTAGTGATGGGTTTTTGTGCATTGGAGAGGCTAGTGGGGTGAGTCTGTTAGGTGCCTTGTTATCCCCTCAGCCATAAATGTATTAGGTGCATTGAAATGAGTATGAAATTTTCTTCATATATTTGTATCATATTGATGGCAATCTTACCCAAATTTGTTTACATCCATCTTAATAGCAACAAGCTATTATTTGGGACATTGTGCGTTCTCAAACTGATGATGAGTTATTGCATTCGGAGATATATCTATAAATCTTGGATTGTTAAACTCTCTATTTTTAGTGTGTTTAAATTTGATTACACCTATATATGTAATATTTGTTGACAACAATATTCTTAAAATTTCATTAATTCAGTGTATATGTAATATTCATCAAATTGTGTTTAAGTTTATAATGTATAAATGCTCTGTTATACTTATTTATAGAATTGTTCATTTTTTTTTATTTATAAAAAAGCAGGTTTTTCTAAGATGGTTAATACCAAAAAAACTATCTTTGTACGTTACATTTCAAAGACGATTTTTAAGGAATAACTGTCTTTGAATTAATGGTTTTATATTTTTAAAAAAATATGAAATATTCTAAGACAGTTATTACATAATAACCGTCTTTAAAAACCCCAACGACGACAGGTTTTAACCAAAAATTGTCTTCGAAAAACCATTTCAATTTATTAAAAACTAGTACATTTTCTAAGACGGTTATTACAAAATAACCATCTTTGAAATAAACCCAACGAAGATGGGTTTTAACAAAGGACTGTCTTCGAAAAGCATTAAATTTATGTAAAAAATGGGAACCTTTTCTAAGACCGTCTTTGAAAGGTCACCAACAACGACAGGTTTCTCAAAATAACCGTCCTAAAATTTACAAATACGAAGATGATCTAATGACATCCATCTTTGATTTACATGCTACAACGACGGGTGTTTAACAGTCTTTGTTTTAGGTAAAAAACTGACGTTGAAAACCGTTTTTGTAGTATTGTAAGGTGGTTACACTTGTTTGAATTACTTGTCAATATTGACACTTGGAGAATAAGTATTATTAATATAACAGTACTGACGTGGAGGGTGTCCACGTATATAGTTACCTTCAGTGATGACCATGTGGTTTACCATTTTCGACTGTAAAATTATAATCCTTTCTCTCACAACACTTCACTCCAGCTTCTCTAACAATAAATTGCTGCAAATGTGATTTATGCTGGTGTAAGCATAGATTAGCCAGACGATTAAAAAAAGATGTTGCATTATATGGAGAAACGTTGACTGGACTGAGTAAATATACAGATTATACAGGGTCGAATTTAAGGTGGTGGAATATAAATCAACTTAATTATGCAGGGGTTATGTGATATTTTGAATATTAGCCCCACCTGACTATTATTTATTTAAATTAATTAAACGGATATGATGTGCGGTTGAATAATCTCGTTTCCAGAAACCCAACTGGATAAACTTTTAAAAAGAATAAATAACAGGTAAGCAAGCACTAAACAATTAATTATGAGCATTAAGGTGAGTTTGGATAAATAAATTCATTTTATTTTTATTTAACACAGTAAAATTTGTTATAGGAAAATTTATGTTGTAGATTTGTTTCTAAATTAAAAAAAGAATATATCAAAAAATTTCATACAAATTAAAATAAATTATCAAATACTAAATTATTTTCAGAAACTCAAATATTTTTGTTTTGGCAACTTCATCAAACACCTTTCCTTTTTTACTGAAACAAGCTTATGACATTTCATTATTAATAAAATGAGAAATACAAGAAGGAACCTGACTAAATACTTGGAGACGATTTCTTTCATATTTATTATTTAAACACCTTTCCTAATCACAATACGTTCCAAAAACATAAAATTCAAAATCTGGTCAATTTCTCCTAGCCTGCAGTTTTTTTTTTTTTTTTTTTATATATATATATATCAGTACATGCTTTCTTATATAATATAATTTATTTAAGTCCTAATGAAACAAAAACTTAATTGTACTTTTAGTCCAAGGTATCACAATTAATAATGCAGTTTTAGTCCCTTCATTTAATAGACCAACATCATACCTGTTTTTATGAGAGACTTTCACAATTGTGATACATGCATGAGGAACCCAATTGGAGCAATTGTTAGACTATTAGCAAGTGTACCAATTGTTGTTGTAAGTTACAAAATTTATAAAAGTTCGTCTCCACAGGGACTTGTGCTACTCAGTTAATCCAAATAGAATTCAACAATTGAATAGTTTTGTACAACGAGTATGATAGAAGTTTTGATGATTTTACGGAAATAACGAAAGATTACGAAAGATTACGGAAGCTAATAAAACGATTTTAATTAACTAAAGAAAAGCGTAGGATTGAGTTTCGTCATTCAAACCTCGGTATCCAATTAATATTACCATGTATAAATCATTTTCTATTATTATTGATGCACATATTAATTAACCTCGAATCGATTTCTCGCAATCGAGTTCTAAGGATATTTACCGAATATCGATCCCTCGCATATGAAGTAAATAACCCAGCATTATAATCATAATCGCGTGCTATTTGCAATCTAAACGTTATGCTCTATTCCTAGCAACGTAACGTAAAGAGTAAAATTATTCAGTTCAAATCCTAAGAGTACTTTCCAGTTAAACTTAGAATCCAATTTCATGAAACTAGTGATCAAGTAGAATCAAGCATTAAGAACGGAATAAAATTACCAATAATAAATAGAAAAGACTT
>PYAF01005276.1:0-16037 GCA_007407185.1 Glycine tomentella | reverse complement strand
AGACCCCTTTGGTTTTCTTGAGTGAGAATGAAGTTTAGAACAAGGAAAGAATGAATGCAATTTGGAAAACCAAACCACACCCTTTTATAGGCCTAAAACCATGACCATGCTTCCATTTTTGCTATAAAATATTTTCCTCACCTACTACACCTACTACACCAACCACACTTTCTTTAATTATCATATATCTTCCTAATTGCCTTACCTAATCCTTGTCTCCTTAGTGCTGAATTAGGTAAGGTTGGTGGGTTCTTGTTTTAGCTAAAATCCATTTTACTTTTATCTAGGTAAAAGTCACTAATTTACCATGGTAAAAAAAATATTTTTACCACACATTTAAAAGGAAATTCTAAAGATTATATCCAAGCTTTCTATACCATTTTATGTCACTTAATTATAGCTTGAATTGAACTTAATCCAAAATGTGTAGTAAAGTTCCTAAAAATTCTATTCTAGATTTTCTTGTCACCTATTAGTAATTTGTTACCTAGGAGTATTGTATTGTAATTTTTTCTAATCTCTATTCTAGGTAAAAAATCCTTTAATTATATATTACTAATTGATTTAAAACATTTCCTAAATTACACACTTAACACGTATAAAAAATATTGGGGTGTTACATATCTCTTGAATATCAGTGATGGGATCACGTTCATGAGGATTCATGGATACCAGATGTCTACTCCTACATTTAAGTTCCTAGTCTAGAGACACTAAGAATGGGGATCAGAGATCTCGGGTAAGACTAGCTTGGCTTATCTACTTGTATGCAGATACAAGGTAAAGACTTCATGAGCTACAGGCATGGAGATGTCTTAGCTAAAGTCGTGGATGAACCTATAAGGGTATAGCTCGCACTGAACAGACCCACAAAGAGACTCTATGAGGAAATCTCACAAATAATATCATTAGAGAAGTCTCTTATTATTTGGGTGTGTCTTTCCTTAGACCAGAAGTTTTCACCTAGACTGTGTTTTAGAAGACATGCTTTGATTGTATACCTCATCTGCCTGAAACATGGAGACACATAGGTATACCTTTGGGCATGTCCTGAAAGAACACGAATCTAGGGTGACTAGCTGAAGGAATTCGTCAAATCTCTGTGAAAGATTAGGTTACCTGTAAACCGGAGAAATTGGGATGACATTTACGGGACTTGGGAATCTATGCACAGTAAAAGAAATCATGAGATGATTTGCCTTTAGAGTCAGTAAAATTGGAGACTCCCTATTTCGTATTAAAGCTTACTCTAGACCACAAGGGCTGATACGTTTCCTTACCCTAGGTTTTATGGGAAGGTAACCGAGACGAAAGGAAATACATGCGGAAACCAAATAGATTTAATAGGATGATCTTGTCATTTACCTAACTAGTTCTGGGGCAACAAAGCATTGCTAGTACTCTGTGTTGTCATTAAACGGGTAGAGGCCTTGTTGGGACCAAACTCATTTATGTCAGTAGCTATGTTGGGCCTAATGGGTCACACACTAACACTTTATTGTCATGACATTATAGCATTAAAGGTTTTGGGCCTAATAATGGTTGTTGGCCCAAGAAAGAGTTTAGAAACTTATCTTAAAGAGAAAGGGGCGCATGAATGGAGTTAATGGGCTTGGATAATCCAAGACATTATTAATTAATTTAAATAGTTAAATTAATTATCTGATATTTAAATTTGATAATTTAAATTTTGAATTTAAATATTTGAATTTAAATATGAATTAACTATAGTAGATAGTTTCATATCAAAAGGAGAAGATAACAGCTAGATTTGAATTTGAATTCAACTAGCATCTTATCATGATCATATCCTAGATTTTAGAAGAAGTTTGAGGGCTGATTAGAGGCTTATCATACGGCTGGATATTTGATTATTATTTGGCAAAATAAATTCCAAGTAATTGATTTGGTCTTAAGAAGATAAGATAGGAGGTTGTTGGCAATTTTTGAAATACAAGAACTCTATCTTTTCTTCACGTGTGAGATGCTTAATGATCAGAATTTTATGGTTAAAAATCTGACCTAAAACTCTTCTATAAATATACTCTTGTGATCATAGTTTTCTAATAATGGTTTTGAGAAAAACCTCATATATTTTCCTCTTTTTCACGTGCCCCTTTGTATGAGTTTTGTCTGAAAATTCAGCTACCAATATCATCTATTGGTGAGTCTCTTAGATAAGTAAAACACTTTAAAACCTAACCTTCTTCCTCTCCATTGGTGCTCCTAGCTTGCCTCCTTTGGTGTTTGTTAGTGGCATTCAAGAAGTGTTCTTGAGTCTTGACAAGAAGTGGTGTGGATCAACATTAGAGGGCTTGTATCTTCAAGCCTATTCTTGATCATCAATTTTGAATATAAACAAGGTAACATCTATATCCTAAAGAATGATTCTTGAATGGTATGTGTGTTTCCGCTTTGAAAAAATTTTGTTTTTCTTCTCACATGCCTTCGGGCTTCAAGGGCCTATCTTTCAAATGTTTGTCTAACTTATTGCACTAACATATAATGACTAAGTTAGTAGGAAAGGATGGGCCATGAGTAGGCCCATCTAATCTAATTAATTATGCTAATTACACCACTAAAACTGCAACTCACAGCCCAAAATTCAAGTGCAAAGGTTCTGATCTCCAAGCCTAAAATGACCCTCAAAATGATAGATTTGGCCTTGGCTTATCTCTGACAAAATTGTAGATATTTTCCTTATCTTTCCAGGGACTACTCATATGTGCCATTTGGAGTTCTGTAGAGCTCTCTAGGTCCTGCACAAGGAAGATAGGTCAAGTGAGCATAAAATCCGAAAATAAGCAACAATTAGCAATTAAGCCCACATGTTTGCCTAAGACAAAAACTGAATTAGAATGAGAAAATAAAAGTCCAAGAGAAGTCAAATAAGCTAAGAAGAATAGAAAAACATTAAACTAAAAATGCTCAATTAGTCATCCTCGATGACAAACTGTTTAAGAGGGTTGACAACACCTTTACTCAAGTGCCTGGACAACCAACAAGAAAACTGTCCTGAGAGAGCTCCATGAAGGGATATGCAGCCTCCACACAGGGGGGCGCTCCCTTGCCATCAAGGTAGTACTAGCAGGGTACTATTGGCCGACACTCAGGATCGACGCCTTTGATTTCGCCTGGAGGTGCAAAAAGTGTTAGGAGTTTGCGGACGTCCCACAGACTCCCCCTGACAACCTTCACACTCTCAATTCTTCTTGGCCCTTTGCTATATGGGGGATGGACATCCAAGGGCCACTACCAAAAGCTCCAGGAATGGTCAAGTTCTTATTGGTGGCCATCAACTACTTCATCAAGTGGATCAAAGCAAAGCCCTTAGTGAGATAAAGACCAGTGAAATAGAAACCTTCACATGGAAACATCTCATGTGCAAGTACGGTTTATCCTTTGCTATCATTACTGAAAATTGTACCTAGTTCAAGGCATAGGCCTACAAATATTTTCTCATATGGCTAGGTGTCAAGCACCTTGTCACCTCTATCGAACATCTCCAGACAAATGGTTAGTTGGAGGCAGCGAACAGAGTTATCCTTCGAGCCCTACACACTAGACTTGACAAGTTTAAAGGACTTTGGAAGGAAGAGCTCCCAGCATACTTTGGGCCTATCACTATTCACCTCAGAGTGCTACAAACGAAACTGCTTTTCGACTCACATATGGTACAGACGCCATGATTCCCGTCGAACTTGGAGAACCATCGACAAGAAGGATGCTCTTTCAAGAACAACACAATGAGGAAAACATGAGGGTCGAACAAGAAACTGCAGGGAAATTCAAGACATGGCCAAAATCAAAGAAGAGGCTACCAAACGTCGAATGACAAGAAGATATAACACTAAGGTTCAACCAAGAACATTCCAGCTAGACGACTAGTCTGGCGTGTCTGAGGTGAAGGCAGAAAAAATTCCCCGCGCAGGAAAACTTTGACCCAAATGGGAAGATCCATTCAAAATTGTCACCAACCTGGACAATAGAGCCTACAAACTACAAGAACTGAGTGGTAAATATATTCCAAGAACATGGAATGCTACCCACCTAAAATTCTACTACAATTGATGATTCGAAGGCCCAATGGCGTACTCTTTTTCCTACTCCAGTTTTTTATCCCTAGAAAAAATAGGGTTTTGGCTTGAGAGGTGTTAACAAGGCCCATCCTAAGAACAACAAGGAGAATATGTAATTTAATCACCATATTAATAAAACATATTTCTCTTTCTGTATTACATGTACTTGTGTTATCTTTGCAGGAACATAGCAAAATGTAGGACCAACTCCTAGTACTTTATAGGTTTACAAAGTCTATGGTTAGCTTTCAGTAGCACCCTTGGTGAACCTTATAGGTCCTTAAAAGTCCGGAGTCAGCCTTTGATGACACTCCCGTGAGACCTCACAGGTCCTTAAAAGTCTAGGGTCGACCTTTGACGGCACTCTCTATGGAACAGGTACTTAAATATCCAGGGTCAGCCTTCGGTAGTACCCTCGGCAGACCTCACGGGTTCTGAAAAATGAACTTTCAACAAAGCTGAAGACCAACTCTTGGTAACTTTCAGCTTCAACAAAATCCAAGACCAGCTCTTGGTAACTTTCAGCTTCAACAAAACCCAAGACTAGCTCTTGGTAACTTACAGGTTCGGCAAACCCAAGGTCCACCCTTGGAGAACTTCCTCATTGCTAAGTTTTCGCTGGTAGAAACTCAAGGTACACAAGTTCTATCATTGACATACTTTACTATTCCTAAAACTTTATCTTTGTAGGAGTACAAATTCGCAGGAATACAAAACCCAAGGTATACCCTTGGTACAAAGCCCAAGGTCCACCCTTGATGCTTCAAACCCAAAACATGCTCTTGGTACATTCACTCATTTGGAACCTCGACAAGCAGGACCATAGGATTCTTTGTTTTACAGGAACATGTGTCTAAGGTCCACCTTTTACGCTTCAAAGCCAAGACACGCTCTTGGTACACACATTCATTTGGAACCTCGATAAGTGAGGCTACAGGCTTAGCTAATTGTAACAACAGGAGTCCAAGATATGTCAAGGATCATCCCTGACATTCGAAACCAAAGACACATCCTTGGTAAATCAGCTGCTTCGAAGCCTTGAAACACAAAGTTCGAGGACCAACAACTCATCCTCGAACAACAAACAAAATGAGACAATATCAAACTACAGGGTCTCACTTTCTACAATGGGAGGACACCATTCAAACGTCCTATTTTCATCATCACAAAAAATTCATAAAAAGAAGACAATATACAAAAACATAGAAGATTGAAGAAGAAAAAAGAAGAACACTTTCATTGAATTGATTGTCTGCATTAAAACTGCCTTCACGACCCAAGACAAAAAAAGAAAGCAAAAAATACAAAAGATGGTCGCCTAAACATTGGCCCCATCATCCTAGTCCTCATAAGTGCCCTCCTCGGCAGAGCCAATCTCTTCTTCGTCCATCAGGAATCCGCCTTTCACATCCTTGAAAGGGTCGAAGAGACCCAAGTCAAGGTTTTTAGCAAAACAGCCAGCCTGCCAAACAACCTTGAGGATGCCCTTCTCATGTTACTCCACTGTTTCCCACTTATAGACAACCATCTCCTCATCAAGTTCCTTGCTGATCGCTATCTCCATTGCAAGCCTAAGCTTAAACTCCTTCAGCCTAGCCTCCAGGTCGGGCACCTTCTCAGCTGCTTCCTTGTCGACTTGGGCAGCCAATGCTTTCTTCTCTCCTAGCGGCACCTTACCTTGGTTGACCAGGTCATCATTATCCAACCTAGTGTGCAGTAACTTTGACAAGACACCACTTATCTTGGCAAATAGTTGGAGGTTGGATCTAGCCACTTTAGGAAGTGCCACAACGACATTGTTTAGCTTGGAGTGCTACACCCGCCAGACATTGTGAGTTGCTGACCTTATCATATTTTTGTTAAATGGGGTTGGAGTTCTTCGCTTGAGCACATGCCCTACACTCCACAGCAAGTCAACCTCCCATAAGACATGCACAAACTCGAGAGAGGTGACAGGGCGAGAGGAAGACAAAAGCAAAGCAGATGCTAGCATAGCAGGGACCGACGACATAGCTGAAGTAGTAGGAGGAGGAGGTGAAGGTACAGGAATGGCGGGAGGGGTAGAGCTGGAGCGGCAGTAGTCGGAGTCGAATGGGGGTCAGAGTCGGAGTCGGAGCAGTATTCACCTCCACTATCGCAAGGACCCAGACAATGAGTGATGAAACAGTAGTAGTGGGAGCAGCAATAATAATCGCCACCACTGAAGTTGGAGCCCGGACAGGGGGCAGAGGGACGGAAACACAAAGAAGAAGCTCAGTGGCCTCCCTTATTGCACTCAGGCTGCGAGGGGCCTTTGACTTCTTGCGACCACACATCCTAGCATCATCATCCAGTTTTCTCTTAGCCAAAATAGAGAAGGAGGTGATGGGGAAAGCAGTAGCAACATTAGCAGGGCCAACCCTGACAACGGGTCAACCCTCTTCTCCAGCTGAAGGATGGACAAGGGCAGGTGGCACAACACCACCATCAATGCCCACATTCTTCACCAATGGCCTCCAGGGGAAATTCCCCAATATACCTACAAAGCACACAGAGAAATCATAAGTGTCAAGCCAGGTCAAAATACACACACAAGAAGATAAAGAAGATAAAGGAGAAATAAGGCAGAGGAGTTACCATCCAGAGCAACAGAACGTCATCTGCCAACGACAGTGACAAGATGGCTTGCACATCCAAGGAAGCTGGTAATTGCTCCAGGATCACATCCTTTGTCACCAGGTCCTCGTCAAATAACTTGAACCTGGTGGGATCAAATTGCCAATAGAATAGGAAGTGAGGCTTCCAATCCTGGTTAACCATTAGTGGCAGGCCATCAGCCATGACACCACTATCAGGACCTTGAAGAAACGGTCCTTAAAGTTATAAAAGACATTAGAGTCAACGTCAAATAGCTTCTTGGACAAGTTGTGTAAAGATACCCAAACAACCTTCCCTGTCAGCTTCTTTTGGAAGAAAAACAAAAATACCGACATACTTGGCAGGATATTGAAAAACAAACTTAAAATCTCGAACACCCTCATCATTGACCAACTATTAGGGCGAAGTTGGGAGGGTGCCACGTTCAATAAGCCCAACAGAGCACACTAGAAAGGGAAGAAGGGAAAAAGTAAACCTAGCACCTCGAAGAGGCACCTATACATAAAAAAGAAGGGCGAAGCACCTCGCACTGCTCTCAAGGACGGGAAGCATCACTCCCACAAAGCTTCAACAACAATCTTGCAGGAGTCTTCAGGTGCCATCAACCGTAGTTGATGGCACATGTCATTGACGTAAGCTAGTGAAGTGAGAGAGGACTTATATTTGAGAACATCCTCTCTCACCCACTCATAACCAGGCACGGCTGGGGTGGACGATTAGACCCAACATTGTCACTGCGCCACACACGAGGAGAGGCCTTGGCATTTCCAGTGCCACTCTTCCTTCCAAGAGCAGAAGGGGGCATAGCGGCTGAGGTTCCCCAGTCTTAGGGGCAACAGAAGGCCTCACCCTCTGGCGAAGGCAAGAAGTGCCCTTACCAACCCAACTAGAGTCACTCTTCCTCCCTGAAGAGGAAGACTCTGTTAGTTGAAAAAAAATGCAGCACCTTGGTCTAACCACAGTGTGATCACATGAGGGTAAAAACAAAATTTTTTGATACGTGATGAGGACATCAAAGGCCAATCCGACATCAAAGACCAACCCAAAGACCAAGATCCAATACAAGGCATAGGAGGGCCTATGACAAGAGCAAGAGCTAAAAAGACCCAAGAAGCTTTGCAACATATAATGGCTAATCTGAGGGCAATCCAATTGCATAAGGGGACCCAAAATCTAGAAGGCTGCATGAGTGGACTACTAGTCACATGTATTGCTTGCTTGGAGTGATAACAAAAGCAATTATTGACTTAGGCATTTAATAAAAAAATAATAGTAATAAATTGCTTGTAGCTGGTTTTGAGACCTGTGTAACACCGTGAAATTTCAATAACTGCAAATATATATTGTATGAATTATTCTTGTGCAATTATTGATGTGAGTGTTAGGTTATGTGAGATTCCATTGGTCTATATTTAAATTATTTAGGTGAAATATTAACTAGAGATATTACAAAATGTTTGAGAGAAATGACCATATTACCCTTCCTTTGAAGCATAAATTATGGAAATGCACTTGAGGTGAAAATGATGATAATGCCCTTGGATATTTTTGGTTAGATATTTAAAAGTGGAAGTTACAAAAATAGCCTTGAGCTAGAATTACACAAATACCCTTGGATATTTTGAAAATTACAATCATACCCCAAGGGTGAATGACAAATTACCATAGTACCCTTGAGGCAAAAATTACCAAGACACCCTTTGATATTTTGTGAAAGCTTGATAAAATTACAGAGTTCCCTTGGATGGCAAATTACCAAAATACTTTATGACAAGAAGCCTTAGAATAGGATTTTTATGAATTTCATACGGTAATAACTTTGAAATTTTATTCAGGAGAATTCAAGCATCAGAAAAATATGAAAAATGATAAATAGAATCTGTGGAATTTTCTCTTAATTGTAGGATGAATAGAGTTATTCAATAAGATGGTTTAGTAATTTTGATGGTTAGAAGCAGAACGGACCAATCAGAATTAAGATAAGTGTAGTCTTGTATGTAAGGTCTTTGTAGCACTCTATATAGAGTGCTTGTGAGCAATTTATACTGTAATTGAAGATAGTTTCTGGAAAACTCTAGAGTGCTATTACTCAATATTATCTTTAGGTAGAAGAGTTCAAATCAAACTTGACTTCCCACTAGAAAATGCCATGTGTGAAGTCATGTTGGAATTGAATTCTTCTTCTTCATGAAAGGTGACATATGGACACAATGAGAACCACACGATTTTCTTCTCTTTAAGGAAATGAAAACATGATAAGTAGAAAAATATCTTAAGATTCATAAATTAAAATGATAAGATACAATCATGAAGGCTTAAAAATACCTAGCCACTTGTAAGCAACCATTGATGAAGGAATAAGAAGCCATCATAACCTTGAAATACATGTTTACAAGTATGGCATGAAGAGAAGAAAAATCTTCTCTTATTTCTCCTTGTTGGCCACGTGAAATAGGTAGAATAATGAAGAAGATTTATGAACTTGCCCAAATGGAGGGACACTTGGAAGAAAGTCATCATGGCTTAGAAGATTTTTATAAAGGATAGAAGATATTTAGGAAAACCATTATGAGCTTAGTTAGAATGAAATGGAATAAGAAGAAACTAAGTTAGAATGGATCTAAATGAATGTAACTAGTTAGGAAGGGCAATTATGTCCTTGAATATTATGTCATTTTCCAAGCTCTATATAAAGGGAAGTGGGCCTTAAGTGAAAGTCATTTTCCAAGCTTCCTTTCTACCAACATTCACGTGAACCACTCTTCTCTCATCTTTTTCATTTCACTTTCATCTTTTCCTTTTAAAAGCCTAAATCAAGTAGAAAAAGACCCCACTTCCTTGAAGAAATCACGTGTAGAAGAGCTAGCATATTAGGAAGAGATAAACAAGCTTAGCAAAGAGGTTATAAGGTATGTATAGGGAAGTTTTATGATAAAGATAGTTTAAGTGTTACTTGTGTTTGAATAAGTGGTTGAAGTTCTGCGTAGTATGAATTGTATTTGAGAAATTGTTGGACTCAAGTTATAGTTATATGATTAAGTGCTTGAATGAAGTTTCATGTGTTGATGAGTGTTTCGATACATGGGTGATATGTTGTGTACTTGAATAATAACCTGAGTTCTGTACTTGATTTATATTGAATTTCTGAGTAAAGTATATGAGACAGTGATTGAAGACTAATGTTGAAAATAAATATGAGTTGATAAAATGAAAAGAGTTATGCATTAAGTGAATCAGTTTCATGTATCTCATAAGAGTTTCCTCAGAGAGGAGGTGTGTATAAGAGTTGCCTCAGAGAGGAGGTGTGTATAAGAGTTGTCTCAAAGAGGATGTGTGTCAGATAGCTGCAGGAACTGAGTCTGTGCGTTCAGACAAAAAGTGTTTGAGCTGGGGTTGACTCTTGCGGTGGGGAATCACACCACCCATGATGATCACATGAAGTGTGGGTGAGAAATTGTTCAACACCGGGAGACCCTGACTGGTCGGATAAGTTCTGTGCCATAGGGATGGGGCTATCTTGACAATTGGTACCAAATATTGAAAGAGTTTAAGAGAATCATGCATCATGATAAGAGTCTAAGAGAATCATGCATCTTTGAGGATGTTGTTATGAATACCTGCATATTGAACATATTTTGTTGCTTAAATTATGTTTATCATAAACTTATCCTGTATTTTGTGTCTGTGGTTGACACCTGCTATGACCTTAATTTTATTCGGGTGAGCAGATGAACAGCAAAGAGAGACCACTAGCTGTTTACAAGAAGAGGATTTTGTTTGAAGATGATATGTTTGAAGATGTATTCTTTTGTTACAGAGTGTTTTGAATTAGTTGTATTATGTAATAGAACCAGTGTCAGTTTTTACTCTTATTATATGTTACTTCAGATTTATAAATATTAATCAGTGATGAAATTTTCTTGGAGTATCAGTTATTGGCAAAATTTTGTTATATTCAACTGGGTGCTCTTCAGTAAGTTGAAAAGAATTTTCATTAAAAATCAATAATAACAAGATCGTAAGTTGAGGTGTTACAACCTGGATCTCAAGCTTAGTTATGTCTGACTTAACCACTAAGCCATTTTAGTTATTCTTACAATGTTGATATTTTAATTTTCTTTTATTTTCTACCAAATACATGAGAACTAATTTATGTAAATTAATTCTAAAGTGAATAGAGAGAGGACTTTTGCTGTTGGATTTTATCATTAGCTTGAGAATTGTCTCTGCTAGGGTTCTTCCTTGAACCACTTGATCTTATCAAGAATTGCTCAATTCTTGTGGCGAACCTCAAGGCTTATCAAACATCAATTGTTTGTGGCGCCTATTTCCTTCCTCCTTTGCACATTTTCTGATTCCTTGTTTAAATTTTCGCATTTTTAATTTTTTAATTCAGCTCGAATTTCTTATTTACATAAGTCTCATTTTACTTAACCTTTTTCAGTGTTTTCTATATCTAAATTGCATTTCAAAATGTCCTCCTTCACGTCATTTTGGAATCGTTCCAATCCGAGTTGTACAGGCCAAGAAACGTATAAAAGTTAACAATACGATTCTGGCTCAATTGGTGAGCAAATTCCAACCTAGAATTGGTCCGAAATTGAATCAAGGCAGGGGATTCACATCATTTGGTATTCGAACAAGTGTCTAGGGTTGGAAATAAGGCTGAGCTCATCCATCATGTTCTGCATTTTTGGGTAACCCTAAACCCCAAAATTCTGTTTACTCAATTTGAATTGTGCAATTCTGTTATAGACTTGTGTTTGGTCATTATTTAGTATTTCAATTCCCTAGTTTGTCATTTTCTTGAAGTCTTGTTCAGTTGATACAGTTCTTCATTTGTATTCTTGAGTTCATCCCATGTTCATCATTGTTCATAAACTTTATTCCTTTCAATCCATGTGATTTGGGCTAAGTTTCTGTTGAGTGTTAAATATTTGCTTATTTTGTTGGGAATTTTTGTCCAGTTGCATTCTCAGTTTGTGCAACTTCAAAGTTTCATTACAATATTACATATTTCATTATTAGAAGCATTTTGACTATAAAAAAAGAAAAAAAAAAGTCTGCAGCAAAAGAAATTAAAAAAAAGTACATTAGCTGTGTTCATTGCACCCCACTTGTTTGATAAAATTCCTAAGTGTCAAGTGTCTTATCTAATCACTATTTTTCCATAAAATTAATGTTTGTCTTACTTGTTTGTTGGTAGTGAAATTGTTCTTGACTACTTTGCTTTTGTTGGTGCTAGAATTTTGTTTAAGCTTTGTGATTGTTACCTTTAAAGTACTTATTGATTATAGATTGTTTTGGTTCAAGTAAGAACTTTAAGTTAGGGAACGAGTGGTAAAAGGCAAAGAGTGAAACATTAGAGAAAAAGCCATGAAAGAGAGCACTATACATGAGTGGTACATCTTTGAGTATAAACACGTGAGAAGAGTGGTGAAGTCCTATTCATTTTTTTGGTTCTTTACTTGAAATATGGCATGTACAGATGGTAATGGTACCCCTCCTCCAGGGGGAGACAATAGATTGCTTATTGATGCGATTACAGCCCAAATGCAAAGAATGTTGACAGAACATACCGAGGAGTTGTATGGGAGAATTGAACAACTAGAAAATCAAGGAAATGGTGATGATGGTGGAGGTAGAAGGAGGAGATGGAGAAATAATGAGGGTGATGATAGAGAGGACAAAATTGAAGGAGTGAAGTTGAACATACCCACCTTTTAAGGAAAAAGTGATCTAGAAGCATATTTGGAGTGGGAAATGAAAATTGAGCAACTATTTGCATGCCACAATTACACTGAGGATAAAAAGATAAAGGTGGCAGCCATGGAATTCACTGACTATGCTCTCATCTGGTGGAACCAATTACAAAGGGAGGGGGTGAGATATGAATAACCCATGGTGGACAGTTGGGAAGAAATGAAGAGTTTGATGAGAAGAAGGTTTGTTCCTTCTCATTATCAAAGAGACCTTCATAACAAGCTCCAAAGACTCACACAAGGTAGCAGAAGTGTTGATGAGTATTACAAGGAGATGGAGGTTTCCATGATTAGAGCTAATGTTATGGAGGATCGAGAGGCTACTACGGCTCGTTTTCTACATGGTCTAAATAGTGATATAAGGGATGTTGTGGAGTTACAGAATTATGTGGAGTTAGAGAACTTAGTGAAAATAAAGGGAATACTCATAATAACCAAGAGGGGGGTGAATTGGTTAAACCTTGGTATTTTAAAAATTATTCAAATAAGAGTTTTAAGGATCTTTATCACTTTCAAAACCAAGAAATCTTTTTACTCAATCAAATTGCTCATCCCCTTAGAATCAATCAGCTCAAAACAATACTTGTTGAACAATGAATATGAAACAAAGAATCAATGATCAATCAGAGTATAAGAGATAGAGAAACAATCACACAAGCAATTATACTGGTTCACTTCACAACCGAAGCTACATCCAGTTTTTTCTAATCAACACTAGATTAGAGTTCCACTATTATAAATCTTGTTCTTACAAGCTTATTACAAGATCTCCCCTTTATCAACCCTAGATAAAGAATAGAAAACTAAAACCCTATTAGAATTCTTAAGGAGCAAGAACCAGAGAACACTACTCTATTCTTTAATCTAGAGAACCCTTCTCTAGAACCAAGCTAGAAGAACCCACTTACAATAGTAATTTCAAAATACTTTTGTAATCGATTAATCTGTTCATGAAGTTTTCTGGGTTTAAGTAATGAGCAAAATAATCGATTATCCCGAGCTGTAATCGATTAAACCAGGAAGTACAATTTTCACAAAATGAACTGTGTAATCGATTACAAGGTTTGATAATCGATTAAACCAGCAAACCTCAAAAGCTTTGTTCAATAATATAATCGATTATGAATGATGGTAATCGATTAAACCAGGAAGCCTTAAAAAATGATTACAACTATGTAATTGATTACGAATGTTGGTAATCGATTAAAACTTTTAACATAGCAGTTCCTAATTCAATCAAAGGCCAAATAATCGATTAAACCGATAGGTAATCGATTAAACTATTTATAAAGATTTTCCAGATTTCATGAAAAACAACATAGTTGATTATGCCTGTAAGGTAATCGATTAAACCAGTGAAAATGACATTTTTCCAAAAACCTTTCAATCAGATTAAAACCTTAACCAACTTAGAAAAACTTTGTTTTCTTTTATGAAAAACCTTTTAAATGAATGAATGAATGAATGATTGCTATACATGTATGGATCAATCAGATTGCCTTTCTTTTACACTTGAATCATACATTAACTTCAAGGCACTCCAAGCATGTTGAAAGGTCAAAATAAGTCTTGAATCAAATCTTCATGTTGCTCCCCCTTTTTGACTTTGAACATTCCAAATTCTTGATTGATTTTATGTTGGACTTGAAGTTTAATTGAGGGAACCAAAGTTAGGAAGATGATAAATGCCATATCTTAGTGAAAATCGGATTGCATTTGAAGCATTTATCATGTGTTTTAACTAAGAATATTTATAAAAATTTTCCCTAATCTAGTTAGTTTATGTTGAGTACTTAGCATTTATGTTTCTCGAAGATTCATCCAACTTTCCTTTTTATTTTGCTAGCATTCGTGACATTCCGGAGCTTCCGTAAATTTAAAGCAAGCAAAAATGACTAAAAGAAGCAGACCTGGGAGGTGCAGAAAGCAAACCAGACCCAAAAATGACTCAGAACAGCAAAACTGGGGGTGCAAAAAGCAAAATCAGGCCCAAAGACCCTTCTGGAAACACTTTAACTCGGCCAGGCGAGTGAATATAGTGTATTTTGCTCGCCTGGGCAAGCAGAAACTGCAAATGGGCCTCCAATTGGCCAAGTGGATGTGCAACTTGGGCTGCAAGTTGGTTTTAGCTCGCCTGGGAGACCAAAACATGAGTAAATTGGTCGCCTGGGCGACCAAACTCGACCAGGCCACCCCTATAAATACCCAAGCACCCCCAAGGCAAAATCCACTTCTTCCAAACCCCATTTCTTCATTTCTTTGCTTCTCAAAGCTTTTTCTTTAGTTTAGGCTCTTAAATATTAGTATTAGGTAGGTTAGGAAAGTGAGAGAAGTGAAATTTAGTGTGGAGACTCTGCCGGAAAGAAGCGGTGATGGGGCCCTTCATCAATTCTTCTCTTAAGGAGGTTTTCTCCATACTTGGTTAGTTTTCTCAAAGGATTGGATGTAATCTTCTTACCCTTATAGTATTTATTTTGATATTTATTTATGCATAAGTTTTTCTATTTATTATTGGTAAATTTATTCCGTACTTAACGCTTGATACTACTTGATCACTACTATCACGAACTTAAACTCGAAGTGAGACTGAGAAGTAATCTTAGGGTTTGAAATGAATGAATTTACTCTTTACGTTACGTTGCTAGACATAGAGCATAACGTTTAGATTGCAAATAAACACGCGACAATAATCGTAACGCTGGGATATTTATTTCATATGCGAGACATCGATATTTGATAAATATTCTTAGGATTCTCAAATGCGAGACATCGATTTGGGGTGATTTTATGTGTGCATCAATAATAATAGAAAATAACTTATGCATGGTAATATTAATTGAATACTAAAGGTATGAACGATGAAATCCAACCCTACGTCCTTAACTTAATCAAACACGTTTTATTAGTTTTCGTAATCTTTCGTAATTATCCGTAAGCTTTCGTAATCTTCCGTAATCTTCCGTATTAAGTTTATTATTTCCGTTTCTTCTAAATTTTCATCATTTCTGTTAATCCGCAACTACATGAAACTTTGTTCACACTCACTGTACATAAACTATTAAACTGTTAAGCTTTATTTGAATTAACTGAGTAACACAAGTCCCTGTGGAGACGAACTTTTATAAATTTTGTAACTTACAACGACAATTGGTACGCTTGCCAAAAGTCTAACAAGTTTATGGCGCCGTTGCCGGGGACTTGAGTCGCTCGCTCAGTTCTTTCAAATTTAATTTTTCAGTTGAATAGGACTTTTTCTTTACTTTCGTTATTTTGATTTTGTATAAATTCTTTTGTGTTTTATTTTATTTTATTTTATTTTTCCTAACCTCGGTACTTACGAATTATTGCAAAGTTTGTCTTTTTTTCCTTTTGAGGTAAATTTCTTGCAGAAACATCGTTATTAAATTTAGAAATTACCAAGACCATAAAGGAAAAGAAACAAAACAATCAAAAAGCTACCGAGTAAATCTTCTTCTATTTTGATTCTCCTCCACCAGTAAAGCCACCTGTAATTTATATTATGGCTGATAAAGGAGGGGGAGAAGAAAATAGACCACAA
>PYAF01005275.1:15933-37690 GCA_007407185.1 Glycine tomentella | reverse complement strand
CAATCACTTCACAAGTGATTCTCAGACCCTCAAAAGGATCCTACTCAGCCTAACCAAGGCTACAGAGCCTCTCCCAAGACTCTGCTCAGGCTAACATAAGGTACCTCCTTGCTTTAGCCTTCTCAATTTCAAGCTTCCCAATACAACCAATTCAATTCATAAACAACATCTATACCATCTCTTGAGCAACTTTATCAACTGCTCTAAGGTTCATAATAACCAAATAACCAGTATTTTCTCTACTCATACATAAACTCAAAGTCAAAATCAAACTTCATCAATAATGATGACTCAAGGCTCTAACTTCCTCAGAACAACTCTCTGAACACATTTCTCTACAGGGTCCAAGCCTAATAACAGCTCTAACACCTCCAAAAACACCTCTCAAGGTACCCCCAAAACCAACAAAATCCAATACACAAAACCAACAGCTAGAACTCGAGTTTCTTACCTCTAGAGGGTCAAGGAAGACCAGGGAATCACTTTCCCCAAGCTAGATCGCCCATGCAAGGCTTCCTTCGCCCTTGGGTTTCAAGCTCTCAAGGGTTCCCTCAGAGAAATTCAATCTTGACGTTTACTGCCTTTCGTTGAGAATAAAGCTGGGTCTCTAGCTTATCTCGAGGCTCTGAACACTTTCTCAGTTGGGTCGGAGGTGTTTAGATGAGAAATGGAGAAGATATGGAGGTTCTCTGGTTAACAATGGTTGCTCTCTCTCTCCCCCTCTCTTTTCTTTCTCATTTTTGTCCAACACAAGCTATTATAAGGCTGACCCAAAAGTCCCGCGCGGATCGCGCCACAGATTCGAAATCACTGCCCTGACTCGTGCCTCTCACGCGGTTAGCGTCATATCTACGCGGATCGCGCCATCCTTTCGAACCTCCCACGCGGATAGCGCCGGAACCACGCTGATCGCGCGAGATGGCCGAAAGCATTGCCTTAATTCAAGCCTCCCGCGGGGATCGCGCCAGACCCCACGCGGGTCGCGCCACATGTTCGAATCTGTTTCTCACTTCTCTTAAGCTTCCTTTTTAGGGACTCTAATGCATGGTATGTTTTCCTAATCACTAGGCTTAATCCCAGGCTTAAAATTCAAGGTATTACAGTTATTCTTTTGTATCACCACGGTGTGGTGAAGACACTGATGTATATGTATATGTACAGAACTATTGAGATTATGATATGAGATTTTCCTCCTGAGTATATGCTTGATGTGTAGGTTATCTGCCTATGTTTATGTTTCTGGTGTGTGATATGAGAAACTGGATCAGCAGGGGTGTGAATTATAGGTTTTGTGTGTGTTAATCCTATGTGATTTATTTATTCCATACATAATGAATCAAGAAAAATGATTCTATGCTTCCGCTACGTTTTAAATCGATGTTTTCAGCGCTAATCTGATATTATTAATGATAACGCACCGGAGGCCTACGGGGTGTTACATTTAATGGTATCAGAGCGGTTTCTTGATAAGAACATTATGTATGGAACTTGATTTGGTGCTTGTCTGTGGTTGTTTGACATGGGCATTGCATGGGGGTACATTTCTGATTAACTCACTATGTGATGTACATGTGTAGTGCTATGGTGAGACCTAGAAGCACTAGTGGGGCTACCAGTGCCCAGACTGATCCAGTTGTGGCTGCACTAGCCGCCATGCAGCAAGAGTTAGCTGCAAATAGCAGATATAGGCAGACAAGCAACAAGAGATGGCTGCTAATAGACAGACTCAGGGGGAGATGCAGCGAGAGATGGCTGCCACCCGAGAGGTGAATGAGGCCTTGATGAAGGCTAATCAGGACCTGTTAGAGGAGGTGAAGAACCTCAGGAGGGATGACAGAGTATCCTCCACACCTCCTGCGCATGAGGGCGAGGCTAGTCGCCAGCAGGCTGGTGGGAGCCACCAGCGAGGGGACCAGATGTCCCAGATAGAGGCTGACAGTGATGTAGCAGCCAGAGGGAAAATGCTGATCACCTTCAGGAAGCATGACCCTCCAGTGTTCTCAGGGGGCTATGATCCAGTGGCTGCAACAGGGTGGCTGCAAGCCTTAGAGAAGATTTTCGAGGTGATGGAGTGCCCCGATCACCAGAGGTTGTTGTATGCAACCTATATGCTTTAGGGTGATGCCCACAAGTGGTGGAAGACCACAGTTCCACTTCTGAGAGGCCGGGGAGAGGTGATTACCTGGAAGTTGTTTGAGGCCTGCTTCCTGGACAGGTATTTTCCCAGAGATGCCCGGGAGCAGAAGCAGGCGGAGTTTGATGGACTCATCCAGGGGACCATGACGGTGGACGAGTATTTGGCTCAGTTTAATGAGCTGGCCCAGTATGCACACTTCAGGAGACCTATGCCTGAAACTGAGACTCTAGCAGCTAAGTTCCTGAGGGGACTTAGAGATGACATTCAGGTGTTGGTGGCCGGCCTTGGGTCACGAGATATGGATACGCTGGTGAGATAGAGTCGCCAGGTAGAGGGTATTCTACAGAGACAGCAAAGAGGCAGACAGCCGACTCCCTCAGACAGACAGGAAGGGAGAAGGCCTAGTGGTTCTGGCCCACCCGAGAAGGGTAAGGGCAGGATGTTGAGAGCCTTTGCACCCTCTGATAGATTCAAGAGGGGCTTACCTCGGAAGAAATCTGTTTCCAAGTGTTCAGCCGGTGGAAAGGAGCATATGGGAGCATGTGCTTCGGGCCAGATCATTTGTTACAGATGTGGCAAGTCAGGCCACATGGCCAGAGAGTGCCCTCAGACAGAGAGCCGGGCACAGGCAGCTCCAGTGGAGATGATGGCGCCCACAGCAGGTGGGGTGTATACTGTTGATGCCAGAGAGGCAGCTAGAGCTCCAAACCTAATCAGAGGTATAGTTCTGATCAATGATTGTGATGTTAGAGTGTTATTTGATTCTGGAGCCACACATTCCTTTATACAGGATGTGGTTGTTGATAGGCTCAGATTGCCTAAGCTCAGTTTTGCCCCTCCGATGGAGGTTACCACAGCATCTAGAGAGAGATGCCAGGTGAGCACGTGCTGTAAGGACGTGCAGGTTACCACAGGGTTGTCTAGCTATGCCTACCCTTGAGATGATTTTGGGTATGGACTGGATGACCAAGTATGGTGTGATGCTAGACTGTTGTCAAAAGAGGGTTGTTATTCCTTTTGGCGATGCAGGTTCGAGTTCCACCTCATTCTTATCAGTCTTGCAAGCTCGCAAGGCAATCATGGAGGAAGCTCAGGGCTATATCTTCTTGAGTGTGATAGAAGATAAGCTAGGTGTTAATTTGTCTCAGATCCCGATGGTGAGTGAGTTTGTGGATGTATTTCCTGAGGAGATCACTCAGCTACCACCAGAGAAGGAGATAGAGTTCTCCATTGATCTGGTTCCTGGTGTGGGACCGATTTCTATGGCACCTTATCGTATGGCTCCTCTGGAGTTGAGGGAGCTGAAGGTGCAGTTGGAGGACCTGCTGTCCAAACAGTTCATCAGACCGAGTGTTTTGCCTTGGGGAGCACCGATGATTTTTGTGAAGAAGAAGGACGGCAGTATAAGACTTTGTGTGGACTACAGGCAGTTGAACAAGGTTACTGTGAAGAACAAGTATCCTCTGCCTCGTATTGATGATCAGTTGGATCAGTTGAGGGGAGCTAGAGTGTTCTCCAAGATAGACCTGAGATCTGGATATCATCAGATTCGGATCAAGCCTGCAGACATACCTAAGACAGCTTTCCGGTCTAGGTATGGTCACTTCGAGTATCAGGTCATTCCTTTTGGTCTGACTAATGCCCCAACAGTGTTCATGGATTATATGAATAGGGTATTCAGACCTTTCTTGGATCAGTTTGTTGTGGTGTTTATTGATGACATTCTGATCTACTCCAAGACGGAGGCAGAGCATGCCAAGCATCTCAGGGCAGTCCTTCAGATTTTGAGGGATAAGCAGTTGTATGCTAAGTTGGCCAAGTGTGAATTCTGGTTGACAGAGGTGAAGTTTCTTGGCCATGTGATCTCAGCAGCTGGTGTATCAGTGGATCCCAGCAAGATAGAGGCAGTGATGTTTTGGGAGAGGCCCAAGGACGTGTCTGAGATCCGGAGTTTCCTGGGATTGGTTGGCTACTACAGGAGGTTCATTTAGGGGTTTTCCAAGTTAGTGGTACCTCTGACTCGACTTACACGGAAGGGGGTTCCATTTGTGTGGATCCATGAGTGCGAGCAGTGTTTCCAGGAGCTGAAAGAGCGGATGACCACAGCTCTAGTGTTGACTCTTCCTGACCTTGAGGGAGTCTTTGAGGTATTCTGTGATGCATCTAAGCGGGGGCTTGGATGTGTGCTGATACAGGATCAAAAGGTAGTTGCCTATGGTTCCAGGCAACTGAAACCTCATGAAGAGTCTTATCCTACTCATGACTTGGAGTTGGCAGCTGTGGTGTTTGCTTTGAAGATATGGAGGCATTATTTGTATGGTGCCAAGCTGATAGTATTCAGTGACCACAAGAGTCTCAGGTACCTCTTTGATCAGAAAGAGTTGAATATGAGACAGAGGCGTTGGATGGAGTTCCTGAAGGACTATGATTTCGAGTTGAGATACCATCCAGGCAAGGCCAATGTGGTTGTTGATGCTTTGAGCAGGAAGAATGTGACTGCTGCATGTTTGATGATCTCTGATTGCAGATTGATTGAGCAATTCAGAGATATACACCTGACGGTGACAGAAGGTGCACGTGGTCTTGAGTTGAGCAGGACCAAGGTGGATAATGAGCTGATCAGGAAGATCTGAGAAGCTCAGCAGCAGGATGAGGCTGTGAGGGCCATGATTGGTCAACAGGATGTCTCCTGGGAGGATAACGACTTGGTGATGTACCAAGATCGTGTTGTGGTACCTAAGGGCGAGCTGAGAGATGTCGTCTTGTCTGAAGCACATAAGGGCCAGTTCAGTATACATCCGGGAGCTACCAAGATGTATCATGACTTGAAGAGGAATTTTTGGTGGCCAGGGATGAAGAAAGACATAGCCGAGTATGTGGCTAAGTGTCTAGTGTGTCAGAAGGTGAAGATTGAGTATCAGAGACCGTCGGTTCTGCTTCAGCCTTTAGAGATCCTTGAGTGGAAATGGGACAATATTTCCATGGATTTTGTGGTAGGGTTACTGAGGACTCAGAGTGGATGTAATTCCATCTGGGTAATTGTGGATAGGCTGACCAAGTCTGCTCATTTCTTACCTGTGAGATCTGACTACACTACAGAGAAGTTGGCCCAGCTATATGTCAGGGAGATTGTTAGATTGCATGGAGTCCCTGACAATATCATCAGTGACAGAGATCCGAAGTTCACCTCGAGGTTCTGGGGTGTACTTCAGGATGCTTTTGGGACCCAGCTGAGACTCAGCACAGCCTACCATCCACAGACAGATGGTCAGACGGAGAAGACCATCCAGACTCTAGAGGATATGCTAAGAGCTTGTGCCTTGGAGCAAGGTACTAGCTGGGACAGATATCTACCTCTGGTGGAGTTCTCATACAACAACAGTTTTCATGCCAGCTTGGGTATGGCACCATATGAGGCTCTGTATGGCCGAAGGTGCAGAACTCCAGTATGTTGGACAGAGGTAGGAGAGCAACAACTCCTTGGAACTGAGATGGTTCAAGAGACTTCTGAGCAGATCAAGATGATTCGAGACAAGCTGATGAAGGCTCAGAGTCGACAGAGGAGCTATTATGATCAGAAGCACAGACCCTTGCAGTTTAAGGGGTGATCATATGTTTCTGAGATTATCTCCAGTGACGGGCGTAGGACGAGCTCTGGGTGTTAGGAAGCTGAGTCCTAGGTTCATTGGTCCATATCAGATCCTTGAGAGGATAGAACCAGTGGCATACAGGCTAGCTTTGCCTCCCCAGTTGTCAGGGCTTCATGATGTGTTCCACGTGTCGCAGTTGAGGAAGTATGTAGCAGATCCCTCACACGTGGTTGAGCCTGACACAGTCCAGATCAGAGAGAATCTAACGAGTCCTACATGGCCCTTGAGGATTCTGGATCAGACAGAGAAGCAGATCCGCAGCAAGACGATTCCCATAGTCAAGGTACAATGGGGAGGCAGAACGCCTGAAGAAGCGACTTGGGAGCGAGAGCAGGAGCTGTTGCAGCTGTATCCTGAGTTGGCCAACAGGTATGTTTCTGAATTTTGAGGACAAAATTCTTAAAAAGGAGGGGTGAGTGTAAGGACTCACACTGGCGCGGCTGGCACCATGTACCGCACGGTTAGCGCCAGGTTTGCGCCGATGGCGCCATGACGGCGCTGGTGGCGCCACCCATTCGGCAAGTTCACGCTTTTGGCATGGCTATGGCGCGGGTAGCGTGGAATGGCCAAGAGGTTGGCGCAAATTGCGCTGAGGGCGGTGCGGGTCGCGCCATAAGTGCCCTGGAAAACCAATTCTCTCTGGTTTTCCGCTCGGGAAGCGCCAGGCTGGCGCAGACGGTGCCACAGGTCTCGGGAGGTTGACGCTATTAGCGCGGGGATGGCGCTGTTGGCGCCAGACCACCGCCATTGTGGCGCTGTTGGCGCCAGACCACCGCCATTGTGGCGCGGATCGCGCTGGACCTCGGGCAGGCTGAGTATATATAGGGTCAAACGCAGAAATTGAGGGGAAAAAACCTTCTTCTTCCTCCTAACGTCTTGGACCTCCATTAAAGCAGTTCCAAGCTTTCTTTGCCCTTATATACAAGCCTAAACACTTCCCCTTGACCTTGGAACTTGAGAGAAACCTTTGAAAGCTTCAATCCTTCATTTCTCTCTTGAAAACCCCTTGTGAGTGAGAATTCGATTCTCAAGGAAAAGCTCAGAGAACTTGAGAGTGGCGAGAAACCACGGCTTGGGAAGGACAACAGAGCTTGAGGAAGCTGTCCTGAAGTCTTTCTAGTCGCCACTGAGTTAAGGGACTTAAGTTTCTCCGTTTAATTTCGATTCTAGGGGTTTCCATGAATAGTGACCCACTTGAGCTGGGGCTAGAATTAGCCCAAGGTCCTGTAGAGAAACTTGCTCAGGGTATTGTAGTGATGAAGGATTAGCTTTCAGTTTTTGATATGGATAACTTTGAATCTTGGCTCTATATATACAGGTGTGGCTTGTGTAGAGTCCTTGGTTGATGGGTCTCTGCCATGCTAGAGCCTTGATTGTGATGTTCTGAGCCTGAGAGGCTAGTTGAACGGGGCTTTGAGTGGAACTCAGTCCGTTCTAGTGATAATTGAGTCATAAGACTGAGGAAAACTTATGCCATGTATGCATTTACATGGAGTCTGGGATGACTCAGAGGCTTGGCTTTCAGCCTTGAGGGACCTTGTATGGTCTGTGAATAGCCTAGAGCAATTGAGTTTGATTGAACACTAGGATAGGGGAATTCTGATATGTTATGTTTTGTGCTTGAATGCTGGTGTATTTGGTTTTGATATGCGTCCATATGCCTTGATTAGGCCTTGATTGTGAGATTATCGATGGCGGGAGCCACAGAGCAGGGAAAGGACTGTAGAGTGAGACCTTGCCAGGTAAGTTCAGTGTTCCTGGGGATGAATTCCCATCTTGTGTGCCACACCACACTCTGGGGGAGTGGTGGTCATTTCATGATGCATGCATTGGTTGTTGCATTCTTATAATGATATGTGTGCATCTGTGTTGGATGAATGTATGCTTTGATTGAGATATATCTGTTGGCCAATAGATGAATACAGGCATTGAGGAGCTCTGCCATGTATTCAGGCGTTGAGGAGCTCCTCCAGGCATTTAGGAGCTCTGCCATGTGATTGATGACGCAGGTGTGAGTTGTGGTCTCACACTGATATTGACGTTGAGGAGCTCCGTCAGGCGTTGAGGAACTCCGCCAGGCATTGAGGAGCTTTGCCATATGTTCATATGTTTAGAGTATGATGATGCTCATATTATGATAAAGGCCAGAGGGCCAGGCCAGTGGGCCATGTTTGATAGTTTTGCCTGATGTGTGTATTGTGAATTGTGGGCCAGGGTGGGGATGATTTCCCAAGGACCCTGAGCTTACTGAGATATGTATCTCACCCCGTGTGGGGTTTACATGATTTCAGGTGACTCTTCTGGACGAAGAGAGCAGTCTCAGGGCAAAAGACCCGAGTAGAGATGTTTCTGCTTGGCTGATAGCAGCAGAGGGAGCTTGATGGCTCATTTTGTACTGTTATGTGTAGTACCCTTGATAAGGGATGTTGTCTGTACAACAAAGATCTGTATAGTTCTGTATACCCTCGGTGAGGGCTATTATTCTTTTGTATCACCATGGTGTGGTGAAGACGCTGATGTATATGTATATGTACAGAACTATTAAGATTATGTATGAGATTTTCCTCATGAGTATATGCTTGATGTGTAGGTTATCTGCCTATGTCTATGTTTCTGGTGTGTGATATGAGAAACTGGATTAGCAGGGGTGTGAATTATAGGTTTTGTGTGTGTGAATCCTATGTAATTTATTTATTCCATACATAATGAATCAAGAAAAACGATTCTATGCTTCCGCTACATTTTAAATTGGTTTTAAGCGCTAATCTGATATTATTAATGATAACGCACCGGAGGCCTACGGGGTGTTACAGTTTCAGAGGTTGAAGATGATGTGTAATCGATTATATGCCTTAGTAATCGATTATATCAATCAAGATGAAAATTCAAACAAGTATTAGAGCACATGTAATCGATTATCCCAAGTGGTAATTGGTTATTCCAAGAAGATAAAAAATTCTAAGCACATGTGTAATCGATTACTTTAAGGTGGTAATCGATTATTCCAGTGGGACATTCAAATTGGAAAATGGATTTTATGTATAATAATTGATTATCCCGTGGTGTAATCGATTATTCCAGAGGGATTTAATTTCTGAAACATGAAGAATAATCGATTACAAGCTCAACGTAATCGATTATTGAGGCACAACTTGCACACATAATGTGATTTTTGATGAATTTAATCGATTAACCCGTGGTGTAATTGATTATTACAGCAAATTTATCAGAAACAGAGCATTTTTGCAGATCAATTCAAATTTCAATCCTTCAATGATAAATGTAGTAGTGAGGCTTCAATTAGTCATGGAAAAGCATACATTAAACAAGTTAGCATATATTACTTTCATCAAGAATACCTAGCATGTTTCTAAGTGCATAAAATCTATCCTTTGGCAAAGGTTTAGTGAATGTGTCAGCAAGTTGATTATAGGTATCAATGAACTCAACCTTGATGTTACCTTTCTGCACATGATCTCTTATGAAGTGATGTCTAATTTCAATGTGCTTGGTCCTTGAGTGCATGACAGGATTCTTTGAAATATTTATTGCACTTGTGTTGTGACAAAGTAGTGGTATCTCTTTAAGATCAACTCCATAATCTTGCAATTGTTGCTTAAGCCATAAGCTTTGTGCACAACAACTCCCAGATGAGATATATTCAGCTTCAGTAGTGGACAAAGCCACACAGGCTTGTTGCTTACAATGCCATGATACGAGTGAGCTTCCAAGAAGATGACAAGTTCCACTTGTGCTTTTCCTATCAAGTTTACATCCTGCAAAATCAGAATCAGAATATCCAATAATATTTATTGGTGTGGGTGTTGCCTTGAGGTATTTGATGATCCTTTTGACTGCTGTAAGGTGAGACTCTTTTGGATTTGCTTGGTATCTTGCACACAAGAAAACACTTAGCATAATATCTAGTCTACTAGCTGTCAAATATAGTAAAGAGCCAATCATTCCTCTATATTTGGATTTATCCACCTTCTTCCCTTTTTCATCTGAATCAAAGTATGTTGAAGTTGCCATTGGAGTTGCAGAATCTTTGCTTTTCTCCATTTAAAACTTGTAACACCCTGTGTGCACCCGGTGTATTAACATTATTACAATATCAGAGTATTGCAACAAACATGGAAATAAACAATAAAGGAAACCTTAATTCAAAATGAATACACATTATATACATATATGGTGAATATCTGTCATTACAAGATACATTTTCTCAAAACTATACAATCATTCCCTAGGTTTTCAAAATACATGTACAATAATCAAAAGAGGAGCTCACAATCTCAGTCATCTAAACCTAGGGTTATCTTCACTCTATCCCAGCATAGGCCTCTTGCCTTGGGATCTCTCAGTGACTTCAGTCTCAGCTCCTGCAACATGAGCCCCGAATAGGGGTGAGATAATCATCCCAGTAAACTCAGGGTTCTTAGAGGTTTCCCTCACCCTGGTTCACTTTCTCTAGCAAATAAACATATGAACATATAACATAGCATAACTAAAATCATATCATATAAAAACCCCATCATATAATTAGCCTTCACGGCTCACAAAACAATCTATAGGCACATGGCAACCCAAATCAAGCTCAAGCAACCATTACCCAGTGCCTGAGAGAGATCATCCACCGAGTGGGAACATTCTCTCAGGACTATCCACCGAGTGGGAACATTTACTCAGGACTTGCCGCCCAATACCTGGATAGGATCATCCATCGAGTGGGAACATCTACTCAAGGTTTACATGGACGCCTATGGATTATCCCAAGGGAGATCATCCACCGAGTGGGAACATTCCCAAAGGGTCCATAGTACCTCATACTACTGGCCAGTAGATTTCATGCAATCACATCACAATTATCTCACAACAGAAACCTTACAGGTATACGCTATACTAGTGTACTCAAATCATCATCATAATCAGCATATCATGTACTATCTCAGTGTAACCAATATAAACATACCCTATCACAGGGTCGAGCTAGCACTCAATTGCTAGCAACCATCAACCCTTTCATCAACATCAGGCACATCATTCAATATCATATCATCATAAAGCATCAGCATGCAAGATATATCAAACAAATACCCAAAGTGGGTGTAGTAACACAAACAGGGGAAAACAATCCCCAAGAACACTGAGCTTACCTGGTCGCAACTCAGAATTAGCTCCCCTAGTCTCATGGTGATCTCTACCAGCAATATGCACTTCACGCCCTACAACAGGCATGAAACAAATAATCAGGAACAGTGTTCGACCGTTTATATGGAAGGAAACATTCTTCCTTTCATAATCAATTTCTGTCTTCTAGCTTAAGGTTTATCCTAGCCCAGCTTTTACTAGGTCATTCATCGACCCTCAATGGTCTGACTCAGTCTAATTAAGGCCTCAGAGTCTCTTTAAAACTTTGTACAGCTCAATTCAAAGCTTTATCAATACCAAGGACCACACATTGTCCAACTCAGCCAAAGCGAGTATATTAACATATTTTCACCATTCATTTGGCCTTATGAACTACTTTTGTAAAGGTACTTAAGTTAATTCAGGCCATAGTACCTCTTATTCACACACATTTCTTCCTCATAGAGCCAAATTCAAACTTCATCACAATTCCAGTTTTAACATTCCACATTACTCAGAACAACCTCCTGACTATATCTTTCTAAAGAACCTAAGCCTAATTCCAGCCCTATTACCAATTGGTCATTATTCATCCAATCTCCCATTCCACAAATTAAACGGTTAAAACATGAGTTTCTTACCTCAGATCAATAGAGGAAGGCTGGAGAAGTCTTTCTCCTCGCTCTGGTGTCCTGAAACCAGCTTCCTTCCCCTCCAAAGCTCACCCTCTGAAAAAACTCAAAGAAATGGGAGTTCTCTCACAAATTCTCACCACCTAGGCTGGATTTTGGCTCTCAACTGGTTCTAATAAAGTGTGGGAGTGATTAGGAGGTGTTTATATGGTTTGTGATGAAGGTATAAAGCTTCTAAGGTGTACCAATGGCTGCCTGGGCTCAAGGAAAAAGAGGAACAGTGATTTCCTCAGCAAAATCTCGAAATTCCTTTATATAAGGGGCCTGCCAGAGGTATGGCGCGATCCGCGCCACTATGGCGGTGGGTGTGGCGCCCCTAGTGCCACCCTTACGCCAACAGCGTGGGATTCCAGAGATTCTGGCACCCCAAGCGCCACCTTGGAGCCATCAGCGCCAGCTTCCAGAGGCTCTGGCGCTACCCGCGCCACGCCTGGCGCTGATCGCGTGGAAATCCAGAGAAAATGGGTTTTCCAGGCCACTTCCTGCGCTATTGGCGCCGCCTCTGACGCGATTCGCACGGGCTGCAAAACTTGTGGCGCCCCTCGCGCCACCCTGACGCTTCAAGCGTCCAGTTCCAGATAAACTGGCCCCCCAAGCGCCAACTTGGCGCCATCAGCGCCAACTTCCAGTGGGTCTAGCACTGATCACGCGAATCCTGGCGCTGATCGCGCCATGCTTCAAACTGAGTTTTCTCACAAAGGGACCTGGCGCTAACCACGCGAAATCCAGCGCCAACCGCGCCAGGTCTCAGGGTATTACAAAGCTTCTTGATGACTTCAAGGCAGTACTTTGATTGATTGAGGAAAGTTCCATTCCTCATTTGTTTAACTTGAAGTCCTACAAAGAATGTTAACTCTCCCATCATAGACATCTCAAACTCATTTTACATAGCTGCAGAAAATTCTTTACAAAGCTTTTGATTAGTTGAACCAAAAATAATGTCATCAACATATATTGGAACTAATAGGATATCACCCTTATGCCTCTTGATGAACAAGGTTTTATCAACATTGCCCCTTACAAAAGATTGATCAAGTAGGAACTTACTCAATCTTTCATACCATGATCTTGGAGTTTGTTTCAGACCATAGAGGGTCTTTTTAAGTTTAAAAACATGATTTGGATGTTTAAAATCAGAAAAACCTGGAGGTTGTTCAACATATATGTCCTCCTCTTTGTAACCATTTAAAAAAGAACTTTTGACATCCATTTGATAAAGTTTGAAATCCATTAAGCATGCATATGCACGTAATAGCCTAATTGCTTCCAATCTTGCAATTGGAGCATAAGTTTCCTTATAGTCAATGCCTTCCTCTTGGTTGTAACCTTTAACAACCAATCTAGCCTTGTTTCTTACTATGATTTCACTTTCATCAAGTTTGTTCCTAAAAACCCACTTTGTACCAATAGGCTTAATTGATGAAGGTCTAGGAACAAGTTCCCAAACTTCATTTCTTTTGAATTGATTCAGTTCATCATGCATGGCATGCATCCAATGTTCATCTTGCAAGACCATGGTTAATATCTTTAGGTTCAATTTGAGATACAAAAGCCATGTCACAACATAAATTTCTGAGAGAAGATCTAGTAGAGACTCCCTTTGACACTTCACCAATAATATTGTCTAGTGAGAGGTCTCTTGTAGTTCTCCACTCTTTTGGCCTTTGGTTGGAAGTTGATGGAATTGCTCCAGCACTAGGTTCACTTTTCTCATTGATAGATAATTTCCCAAGCTGGACATTTTGCTCCAATTGACCTGCATCTTCATCACACTTTTTTTCCTCTTTTGAGGGGTTAGATTCATCACAAATTACATGGACAGATTGTTCCATGCACATGGTTCTTTTGTTGAAAACTCTATATGCTTTACTTTGCAATGAGTATCCAAGAAATATGGCTTCATCAGCCTTTGCATCAAACTTTCCTAGTGATTCTTTCCCATTATTTAAAACAAAACACTTGCCGCCAAAAGTTCTTAAATGAGAAATATTGGGCTTCCTTCCTTTGTATAACTCATAAGGTGTTTTCTTCAAGATGTGATGGACGATCAATGCAAGCTAAAAAGCTAGGACTCAAGTACTTTAGGATCATATCCAATCTAACTTGTATCTATTGGAAAAGCAAGAAGAAGCCAAAAAGAAGCCCACAAAAGTAGTGGAAACGCATAAGGAGTGTTGTCAGTTTTAATAGATTAAAAGCATCCTGTAACAAATTAAAAGCATCTTTCTGATACCTGTAATAGATTACAAGCATCCTGTAATTGATTAAATCAGCCTGAAAAATGAAAGTATCTCTGTTTTAATCGATTACATGTCGAATTAATCGATTATTTTGGTCATAAATCAGTTTCCAAGAAGGATATGAGCAAAATAATCGACTACCAAGCCAAGTAATCGATTATTTAAGTTAAATAATCGATTATGTGGTCGAAATAATCAATTAAACCAGAAAAATATGCAGAAACGCGTTTTGAGAAGTCCAAGGTCATTTGAGTAAAGCTTGCACTACAAGCTACATTTGGGCTTCATTTCAATTTGCATTTTACTTACATTTAGGGTCATTTAGCTTGTAATTTCATGGGCTATATAAACCACACCAAAACTTTTTGTAACAACTTTTGGATTCATCAAATACAATTTTGAAATTGTTGAGAGGGTTTCTCTCTTGTTCTTATTCAAGAACCTTCTTGTTTCTTATCAATGGCTTCTCTGCTATTGTGGTGATTCTTGCAAGACTTATTGGAATTCCTATTCCATGGTGTCATTCCAATTCATTCCTATCCTTCTTCCACAATTCATTTGTACAAATTAGAAATCTCTTAAAAAGCCCCAAATTCTGTGAAAGTGCAGAATTCTCCATTTCTTGGAATTTTCTTGAAGATTGGGTTTCATAGCAAGGAAGATTTGGGAAACCTAATGTCTATTGGTTGTAGACATTACATCATGTGGTATCTAGAGACTAATCCTTGTGGAATTCTTCTTCAAGTTCAGTTTTAAAAGTTTTTAAAAGGTAAAAATCTGCACCAAACCCAAAAACGAAAACTCCATTTCAATTCCTTGTTTCTTGTTTTCTTCTGATTCTTGGTTGTTTGGGCTTGTTGTGTGTTCAGCCACAAAACCTTAGTGTGTTCTTTAAGTTCCATGTCATTTCAAGTTCTTCATGTTCTTCATTTGTTCTTGATATTTTCCTAATTTTCTAGTCTTGATTCTTGTCAATTTTTGTTTGTAGTGTTTTTGTGTTGTATGACCACTTGTTTTGATTCTACTCTCACGCCTAAACTGAATTGAGTTGTTAGAAACTAATTTTACAATTGTTATACAACATATTTTAGTGATTCATTGAATTTCTTTAAGAATTTTTGAACTTGTGCAAAAGAAAAACAAAAGCAAAAAGAAAAATACATCAAGTAGTATCAAATTGGTACAGCCAGACATTATTGATTAGTTGCTGGAAAAAGTGAAAGAAAAACAGAATTTAGAAGCAAATCAAGTTTCAAAAAGCTACAAGTTCAAATCTCCTTTGAACCACAAAATCAAGAGAACTTGTATAACATGCAAATAGGATGAAATTTGGCTTCTAGCAATTGAATTTACTTGGCATATCCTTCTTGTGCAATGTGGTACAACCTATAGTATTCCTTGAGTTGTCTCATAAATTCAATTAGAATTGTGCTTTTCTAAATTTTTTTTCTTGTTGCTTGTCTCTTAAATTTCCAAGGTTTTGTCTTAGAGTTTTCTTGTTATTGGACTCTTGAGTCTAGCCTAGAATCATTTCCTATTTCACTCTAGTAAAGAAGCTTGATTTGATTAGAAGTTTTTGATTAAGAACTATAGAGAGGAATAAGAGTGGAAAAAGGCAAGACAGAACATTATAGAAAAAGCCTAGAAAGTGTGCAAACATGAGTGAGAGTGGCAAACACTTAGAGAGTGGTGAGAATTTCATTATATACTTGTGTTTTGCTAACCATTTTTTTTTTAAGGATGAGTTTAAGTGGAAATGCGGCTTTGTCACCTAAGACTTCTAGGGTGATGGAAGCTTTGACCAAAAAGTTGGAAGACTTCAAAATGGATGTACATGCAAAGTTTGAAGAGATTCAAAGGAAGCCTTAAAGAAGGAGTAGTCCAAATGGTAGAGTGGATGGAGAGTTTCATAATAATAGGAGGGTAAGTGAGTATGCTTCCTCTCATGTAAGAAATTATTATGATGAGTGGAGTGAGAGAGAGGAGAGGAGAGAACATAATAGAAGAGAACATAGAAGATACAATCCTAGAAGACAAAATAGAGATAAGGAGGATTAGAGGATTAGAAGAGAAGGGAGAGAAGAAAGAGAAGGGAGGAATGGAGGATTGGGTGGAGTAAAAATTAAAATGCCAAAATTTCTTGGTAATAATGATCCCGAAGAGTACTTTGAGTGGGAGATGAAACTAGAACAAATTTTCTCATGCCAACAATTTGAAGAAGACAAGAAAGCTACTCTAGCAACTATAGAATTTGGTGGCTATGCTTTAACTTGGTGGAACCAAATTCAAATGGAAATAGGGAGAGAAAGGACGCAAAGAGTAAATTCTTGGGATGATTTGAAGGCATTGAGAGGAAGATTTGTTCCCACTTATTATGCAAGGGAAGTCCACAATAAGCTTCAAAGACATTTCCAAGATTACAAGAGTGTTGATGATTACTACAAGGAAATGGAATTATGATCATTAGGGCTGAAATTGTGGAGAGCCAAGAAGCAACAATGGCTAGGTTCCTTCATGGCTTGAATAAAGAAATTCAAGATGTGATGGAGTTACAATATATGCAACACTTGAGGAGCTAGTCCACAAAGCTCAAAGAGTGGAGCAACAAATTAGAAGGAGAAAAACTTCCTTTTCCAAGAGCAATGGAGCTGCAACTTCTAGTTGGAAAGACAAGCCTAAAAAGGAGGTTGCTCATATGAAAAATAATGAATAAAGGGTGGAGAACCCAAGGAAAAAAATTGTGGAGCCAACTTATAAAGGATCAAGCAATATCAAGTGTTTTAAGTGCCTTGGTAAGAGTCACATTGCTTCCCAATGTCCCAACAAGAGAACTATGATTTTTCTTGAGGATGGAGGCATAAGGAGTGAGTCTTCAAGTGACTCAATTAGTTCTTCAAGTGAAGAAGAAAAAGAACTTACACTAGTGGAGGCCGAAGAGGGTGATCTCTTGATGGTAAGGAGAATGTTGAGCAATTTTTGCCTAGAAAAAGAGGAGAATCAAAGAGAAAAAAATTTTCACACAAGGTGCTTGGTTAAAGATAAGGTTTGTTCACTTATCATTGATGGTGGGAGCTGCACCAATGTGGCTAGTACAAGACTTGTGGAGAAATTACACTTGCCAACCACAAAGCATCCAAAGCCATACAAGCTACAATGGCTTAGTGAAAGTGGAGAAGTGGTGGTAAATTCTCAAGTGCTCATTCATTTTTCTATTAATGCTTATAATGATAATGTTCTTTGTGATATTGTACCTATGGAGGCTAGTCATATCCCTCTTGGTAGGCCATGACAATACGATAGAAAAGTGATACACAATGGCATGGAGAACACTTTTGAGTTTGAGCACCTAGGCAAGAAATTTATTTTAGGCCTTTGACTCCTAGAGAAGTGTGTGAGGATCAAATAAAGATGAAAGAAAACAGAATTGAGGAATTAAAAAAAATAATGCACTTAAAAAAGAGAAGAAAAGTGAACTACAAAAGAGAAAAACTAGTGAGAAAAAAGGAAAAGACAAAGAAAACGATAACAAAAAAATTCATGAGATTCAAGAGAGTTTTTTCTTGATAGGAAAAGATGTCAAGAGAGTGTTATTAGCAAGACAACCTCTTTATTATATGGTTTCTAACTCTCTTTGTTTACATGTTGAAAGGGGAGGAGGAAATGTGCTCAAAGTGATGCCATCTCTTTTGGAGGAATATGCAATCTCTCGGAAGCAAGAATATGAAATTGCTTTCCAAACTTTGAATGATAAAGTGTCTTTTGCACCTATTCTTACATTGCCTAATTTTAATGCTTCTTTTGAATTGAAATTTGATGCATCTAATATAGGCATTGGAGGGGTTTTGATTCATGATAAACATCCTATTGCTTATTTTAGTGAGAAATTGAAGGGTGCATGTCTAAACTATTCCACTTATGACAAAGAATTGTATGCATTTGATAGAGTCTTGAAAACTTGGCAACATTATCTTTTACCAAAGAAATTTGTGTTCCATAGTGATCATGGGTCTATTGATTATTTGAAAAGTCAAGGCACACTTAATAAGAGACATGCTAAGTGGTACATCAAGGGCAATTTAAGGACTTGGGAGGAGTGTCTACCTCATATTGAGTTTGCTTACAATAGAGTAGTTCACAAGACTACTTCCTTGTCTCCTTTTCAAATTGTTTATGGCTTTAATCCTTTAATTCCTTTTGATTTATTGCCTTTGCCTAATACTTCTTCTTTGATTAATCATGATGCTTTGTCTATAGCTTCTTATGTGGAGCAATTGTATGAACAAGTGAAGGCCTATGTGGAGAGGAAAATGGAACAAAATGCTAAACAAGCCATTAAGCATAAGTGGAAGGATATATTCCCTCTAGAGAATCTTGAGATGCAAAGTGAGTATGGTGTGAATACTACTTTCAATGTATGTGATCTTTATTTGTGTGATATAGGTACAAGCGAGAATGTAAACTTGGGGACAAGTTTCTCTCAAGAAGGAGGGAATGATGGACGATCAATGCAAGCTAAAGAGCTAGGACTCAAGTACTTCAAGATCATATCCAATCTAACTTGCATCTCTTGGAAAAGCAAGAAGAAGCAAAAAAGAAGCCCACAAAAGTAGTGGAAACACATAAGGAGTGTTGTCTGTTTTAACAGATTAAAAGCATCCTGGAATAGATTAAAAGCATCTTTCTGATACCTGTAATCGATTACAAGCATCCTGTAATTGATTAAATCAACCTGAAAAATGAAAGTATTTCTGTTTTAATCGATTACATGTCGAATTAATCGATTATTTTGGTCATAAATCAGTTTCCAATAAGGATATGAACAGAATAATCGATTACCAAGCCAAGTAATCGATTATTTAGGTTAAATAATCGATTACATGGTCGAAACAATCGATTAAACCAGAAAAATATGCAGAAACGCATTTCGAGAAGTCCAAGGTCGTTTTGAGTAAAGCTTGCACTACAAGCTACATTTGGGCTTCATTACAATTTGCATTTTACTTACATTTAGGGTCATTTAGCTTGTAATTTCGTGGGCTATATAAACCACACCAAAACTGTTTGTAACAACTTTTGGATTCATCAAATACAATTCTGAAATTGTTGAGAGGGTTTTTCTCTTGTTCTTATTCAAGAACCTTCTTGTTTCTTATCAATGGCTTCTCTGCTATTGCGGTGATTCTTGCAAGACGTATTGGAATTCCTATTCCATGGTGTCATTCCAATTCTTTCCTATCCTTCTTCCACAATCCATTTCTACAAATTAGAAATCTCTTAAAAAGCCTCAAATTCTATGAAAGTGCAGAATTCTCCATTTCTTGGAATTTGCTTGAAGATTGGGTTTCATTGCAAGGAAGATTTGGGAAACCTAATGTCTATTGGTTGTAGGCATTACATCAACATGGGTCTTATGAGTAATCTATTTAAAGTGTAACAAACAGTACTTACTGGATCAGCCCAAAAATACTTTGGTAAATTTGTCTCATTTAGAAGTGTTCTTGCACCTTCTTCAAGTGATTTGTTTTTCCTCTACACAACACCATTTTGTTGAGGTGTTCTTGGAGCTGAAAAATTGTGGTTAATTCCATTTCTTCACAGAATTTTTCAAAATGTTCATTTTGGAATTCTCCACCATGGTCACTTCTAATTGAGATAATTTTACAACCTTTCTCATTTTGAACTAGCTTGGCCAATCTTCTAAAAGCATGGAAAGAATCACTCTTGGATTTTAAGAACAAAGTCCAAGTAAATCTAGAGTAGTCATCAACAATAACAAGTCCATAGTAGTTACCACCTAAACTCATGGTTCTAGAAGGACCAAACAAATCAATGTGCAGTAATTCAAGTGGTCTTGAGGTGGAAACAATGTCTTTACTTTGAAAAGAGATTTTGGTTTGTTCCCCCTTTTGACATGCATCACATAGTTTGTCCTTTTCAAATTTGAGTTTTGGTAGGCCAATAACTAAGTCCTTTTTAATGAGTTTATTCATATGGTGCATGTTAATGTGGCTAGCTCTCATATGTCACAACCATGTTTCATCTAACTTACTCATTAAGCATGTAGTCTTGTGGAATAATGCATGGTCTATGGAAAGCAAATAAATGTTACCTTTTCTTTTGCCAATTTGGATTACTTCTCCACTTTTACCATCACATATCATGCAGCAATCTTGATTGAAAGAAATTTTAAAACCTTTATTGCATAATTGACTTATGCTTAGTAGATTGTGCTTCAAGCCTTCAACATAGAGTACATTGCTGATTTTTGTGTTCAAGCTGTCACCAATGTTTCCTTCACCTATAATCTTCCCTTTGTTGTTATCTCCATAGGTGACATAGCCCCCATCTTTAAGTGTAAGATTTTTGAGTAAGGACTTGTCACCGGTCATATGTCTGGAGCAGCCACTATCAAGATACCATAAGGAAGAGCTTGCTCTAAGACACACCTACAAAAAAGAACAAATCACTTTATAGGAGAAGGTACCCACTTGAGGTTGGTTCCAAAGGGGTTAGTTGCTTGCTTTTTCTTTCTGCCCAAATACACTCACCATTTGGGACATAAAATCTTCTTGCAAAACATTGGTAAGATGTATGTCCTCTCTCCATACAATAATGACAAACAACAACTTTATATGAATTTCTAAAGAACCTATTTTGATTGAATCTTGGTTTCTTCTTCTTCGTCTGTTTTGGAGGCACAAATGTTGTCTTTTGAACATTTTTAAAACTCTTTTTGTACCCCAATCCAGAAGTGTCACCAAACTGTTTTTGAGCACTCAACATCTCATTCAAATCATTTTCCTTTGTTGAGTTTTTCCAAGATATCTGTAACACCCCGTAGGTCTCCGGTGCGTTATCATTAATCATATCAGGTTAGCGCTTAAAAACATAATATAAAACTCAGCGGAAGCAAAGAACCACTTTTCTTAATTCATTATGTATGGAATAAAAGTACATCACATAAAACATACACATGATAGAGTGCTTTTAGTTGAGTATTTTTCTATCCTTCTTAGCTTATTTGACTTCTCTTTGACCTTTATTTTCCTATTCTAATTCAGTTTTTGGGCCTAGGCAAGTAAGTGGGCTTAATTGCTAATTGTTGCATATTTTCGGATTTTTGCTCACTTGATGTATCTGACTTGTGCAGGACCTACAGGGTGCTACCGATCTCCGAATGGAGTGTTCTAGGAGTCCCTGGAAAGAAAACAAAAAGATATACAAGTTTGCTACAAATAGCCTGAGGCCAATTCTGTCATTTAGAGGATCATTTTTAGCTTTGAAGTTAGTGCCTCTGCACTTGTAATTTTGGGCTGCGAATTTGCATTTCTTGGTTGTAAATAGCAAATAATTAGATTGTTGGGCTTGTTTGTGCCCATTTTATTTTCAGAACTTAGTCACTATATGTATTAGTGACTTAGTGAAACTTGGACAGCACACTTACAATTCAATAAACAAGTTTTACATTTCTTTTCTTTAGTTTTTAGGATCAAAAGCTTGTTCTTTATTTTCTCTCAAGTGTTCTTCATTGTTCTTCATCTTCTTCATTTCCATTTTTCTATTCTTCCATTTTTCTGCACTCATTTCATGTGGCTTTCCTTGGAGATCATCATGGAAGGCTAAATCACTAATCAATCCAAGGATCTAACTCAAGCAAGAGAAGAATTGGAGTTCCGGTTCGGTATTTCGAATTCTACTTGAATGTTCAGCTTCTTCTTCAATTTCTATTATGTTTTCATGATTATGAATGCATTTAGGATTGAAAGTGAATTAGGATTATGGATTCATGTCTTAATTTCAAATGATAATCACAAGATTAATTGAATGATAGTTCAGTTAGGGTTGTGGTTTCAATTAATTTAGGAGTAGGATCGATTGAACTGCTTCTATTGAGATTGAATGAATGTT
>PYAF01005274.1:5109-29506 GCA_007407185.1 Glycine tomentella | reverse complement strand
CTGAGTAGAAGACTCAGGCAATGATTGTTTTGATAGATGAGGCGGTGCCTCTCTGGTATGGAAAGTGTCCAGTGGTAGACACTTATGTGATTGTACCTCTGTGAGACGAGTCTGCGATGGCTAGAGAGCCAGATGGCTAGAGAGCCAGTATGAGGTGGAATACCTCTGATGCTGATAGCATCCGGATAGTACCCAGAGACCTGGGTAGTGTATGACAGCTAGGACGGTGTCCTAGGCTTAGTTATTTTCTGTTATGTTGTGCTTAGGGGGGGTAAATCAGGGTAAGGGAGGATGTTCCAGGACCCTGAGCTTACTAAGATGTTTATCTCACCCCTGTTGTGGGTTGTGGTTTCCAGGTATCTCTTGAGAAGAGAAGCTACCTTAGGGCAGGAGGCCCTAGATGAGTTGCTGCAGTGGTCATTGGCTGCAGATGAAGACTATAAGAGTCTTTTGTATAATCTTTGTCTAGTTCTCTGTATAGAGATATGATGTGAGTGTACACCAGTTGTACTGTACATATGTTGATGTATAACCACTGATGTGGTAGAAACTATCAGTTGTATGTATATATGTACAGACCTTAATGTATAGAGGATGTTTTTCCTCCTGATGATCTCTGTTTGTTTTATATGTCTGCCTATGTTGTATATGTTTTATCTGGATCAGCAGAGATTTGTTTTCTGTGTGTTTTTATATTCTATGCATACTGTATCAAGAAAAAACGATTCTATCGCTTTCGTACTGCGTTAGGTTAATGCTGATAGTGCGCTTATGATATTGTTAATGATAACACGTCCGGGGTGTTACAGTGCGTTTGCCATGCAGTTTGGTTGAGGAGTCTGTTGGAAAAGCTGGGACAAGTTCAAGACAGTCCAACCGAGATCCGAGTAGATAATAAGTCAGCAATCGAGTTGGCTAAGAACCCGGTCAATCATGAAAGGAGCAAGCATATTGACGTCAGATTCCACTTCATCCGAGATCAAGTTAAAGGAAAGAAGGTGGAGTTACTTCATGTGGCAAGCCGAGATCAAGTCGGAGATGTTTTCACGAAGTCATTACCGACATTGATGTTGGAAAATTGTAAGAAAATGTTGGGGATGAAAGACGGAAGAAATATTTAAGAGTAAATTACACTCATACCCCCTGTGTTTTGCTCAAATTTCACCCGATACCCCTCCTTTTTTGCATCTTACAAAAAACCCCTTAATTGTTTAGTTCACATTACACTTAGACCCCTCCTTCCTAACACCATTTAATAATCTAACAGAAATTAGGCACATACTGGTCACATGACTTTTAGTGAAATTTTATATCTAAAATACTCTCATCTTCTTCCTTTTAACCTAAAAATATTTTAAGACTCTTGTTTTTTTTCTATAATTGGACTTAAACCTAACTTTTTGTTGGATGTGAACCCAACTTTTCTGTATTTGAACATGAATGGTAAATAACTCGCGAACGATGAAGAGGAATTGAACAAATGTCATGAGCGAAAGAGGAACTCCCACCCCTTAAACGCTCAAGAAGAACTCGCCAACAAGAGGAAGATGAACAGTAAATGGTGAAGATAAATGAAATGTGAATCTTAAATTCTGAAACTAATTGGGAGGCGATAATTTGAGTTTTACAATTAAAATGTAAAGACAATTTTATCTGCTCACACATTTCAATTGGCGTTAGTTAACGGTGTTAACAGAGGGGGGTAAAAGTAATGTGCAAAAAGGGAGGGGTAATGGGTGAAATTTGAGCAAAACACATAGGGTGCGAGTGTAATTTACTCAATATTTAAAGTTTATGGGGGGATTTTGTTGGATTAAACTTTAATAATAATAAATTAGATATGTGAAGAGTCATGTCTCTTGGTGAAGAAGTTACTCATATGAAGAGTCGTGTCCCTTGGTGAAGAAGTTACTCATGTGAAGAGTCATGTCCCTTGATGAAGAAGTTACTTATATGAAGAGTCATGTCCCTAGGAGAAGAAGTTATTCAAGTGAGGAGTCATATCTTTAAGTTTACGTTAGTAGATAAGAATTTATTATAAATAGCATCTCTTGTAAAAGGCCAATGTGTGGCTTGGCAGACCATTATCTAAATACATCAGAAGTATTCTACCAGAGAGATTGTTGTGTGTTTGTGTGAGTGCATCAGTGTGTGTGAGGACCTGTGATACCACAAAATTCAACATATATAAAAAGGAGTACCTCTAAGTATTGGTCTGAGACATTGAATGTGCTAGTTTCGAAGTTTAATTATTAATATCAACACGTGAGTGTAAAAGTTAATTAAATGGAATTGATGCAGGCAAAGAGATAACTCTAATTTCATGCACAACTAGCCCAGTTGAGAAAAATGCGTGGTTTAGACATGAAAAGTTAGTCCCTTAAAACAAGTTTAGAGTACAAGATCTCAATCATATGTTAGTGGTTGAAAATGAAATGTATATATGAGTATAACCCATTACATGGCACCTGAAAAAAAAAATATAGCTTGAACTGATATCTGATCTTGCTATAATCACTATATATGTGTGAGGATTAATTGAACATCAAACTGTCCTCCAAGTTCAGGGCACTAAGTTAAAATCCATATGATGGACCTAAAAACTCCCACTCATGTGACATACACAAACAGAACATAAGCAGCAACCAGCAAGTAAGAAACACATCATATATAAAAAAAATTTAGAACACATTTGAGGAATGAAATTAACCCATATATCACGAATCTGCAAAGTCAACAGATCTGAGAAATGAAATGAAGATGTATGAATTAACCTCAAGTGTTCCATGAAGTGTTGGAGAAGATGATAAGCCCGATCTGTGAGTCACATTTTCAAATCCTGGAAAGGGTGTTTTTACTTATTTACCTTTGAAACTATTATTACGCGGAAGCTTCATGCACTATACGCATCTACCCCTTTTTAAAAGCTTCAGTATTTTGTAAGTACTTTAAGAGATGTTAATTTCATGCTATGTATTCTAGTCACAAGAAAGTAAAACAACTATAATGGGTGAAGCACACCTACAAAGGAATCTAGGTCCCTGTTTGACCGCAAATACAAACAGACCTTATTGAGTGGCAGAGAGCCTCATTCATGTGAATCATACGGCTTAAGTACTGCATTGAATTTATATGGCTTAAGCCATATAAATTTGTATGCTAAGACTTACTAGCATAGCTATTTGAGCAACATCATGTGCATCATCCACAATATCCTAGACACGACTTCTTGATGTGAATAACAGTACAGTTAGAATAGTTTTTCATTAGATTTGAAGCTAGTACCTCAAACTCAACGATATCAGACTGGAACCCTAGCACATAGCTTCTTGTAGACCTTCACTTGCGGCGGACACATGCTTTTCAGACAATGTTGTACTCGCCGTCGGAAGTGACCTTCATTTTGGTGGCCGTGGTGGTGAAGCTCTGATCTTCCAAGCAGCTTCTGCGTCTAACCCGAAACAACAAGAATTGGTGAACAATGAAGGAGCTCTTCAATGGAAACAATGTGACAAAGGTTGCTTACTAGTTTTCGTTGCAATGTGTGTTGTCGTTCTTCTTCCAAGATTGAAACGGGTGCTTCGCGAGGGAGACCTTCAATGGAGGTTAGGGATTGTGAAAAAGGGGGCGCAGAGAAAGGGGGAAATTAATTTGTTTTTAAAATTTTAAAAAGAATCAAAGTCAATTATTATCAAAATCGACTTTGAATAATGGAAAACAACGATGGTTATTATATAACCGACTTTGTATCATGATAAACAAAGACGGGCACTAGGGAAACCGACGTGGTTTTTGTATTAATGTTCAAAAAATTACAAAATTGCCACTGGTTATGCTACAACATCGGTTTTTCAATGACCGTCGTGGATAGCGCGTCGTGGAATACACCTTTTATAGTAGTGGAAGTTAAAAGTCCGTCGCTTCAAACCTTAATAACTTAAATTCAAACTTTTGTATTTTTACGAAATTAATTGCCAAAGTACACATTTGGTTTATATTTCAAGATTGTCATTATTCCCATTATTTTTTGGAAAAAAAAAGCAGCGAAAAGAAGTGTAGATAGGTCTTGAAAGGTTTTGTTTGAGGTCTTTATATAAACACGACATCAAAAGTACAATTTCTTTATCTTTTTAGAATGAAGGACGGCTTTAATTAATTTGTTAATTTTTTTATTAAAAACCACACACACACACACACACACACACATATATACATATATATATATATATATATATATATATATATCCAAAGCGGAAACGCAAAAAAAAATTCAAAATTGTAAAACAAGACGAGACTATTAATAGCAGATCATAAAAAAGTGACCAATCAATTATCAATTACAATAAATTAAACCCAACAACAAAGGATCCTTGATAATTTTTTTAATTAAATTTAAAATTATAGATATTATCTTAAGTAGACAAATAAGAAATCCATAACTACATTTTCTAACAAACAATTACTGATAATTTATGGGACACGTAAAAAATAATTTTTTGGTTTTTTTTTTTTATGTATATCGGTTGCACTGATGTTTGGATTTATGGTTTCATACATATTACTTCAAATTCTACACTAGTGATTTAGAATTTGATTGGACTAGTTTATATTATTAATTTTCGAAAAAAAATAAAATGTAGATTCTATGAATGATAATATATAATTTTCTTTAAGGGTTTTAGTTCAATGGAGTTTTTTTTTTTTTTTTTATCTATATTGGAATTAAACTGCCAATACTAAGGACTACAACAATTTGTGTATACTGCTTAATTAAACTTCCAATATTAAGCAGTACGTGTATTTATTACAAACATTAAATGCTCCAACTACTACAATCTTCATACGCGAGCTCAAATGAAGAAATCTATCCATTTAGAGACAAATGACACTTGTTGAAGAATGCCTATAAATACTAGAAGCTTTGAAGACATGGATACGAACTTATGGGCTCTTATTCAAATTCTTTCTATAAAAAGCTTTTTGTATATTTTTGTATAGTTATAGAAATCTCCTAAAACACCTTGAACACTTCAAGAGAAAAAGATTAAGTGTTGAGACAATTGTGAGTTAGTCATTGTGCAATTAAATAACAAATCTATTTGATTTGTATAGAGCCAACAGTGGCTTGGCAAGACAAAGAATACTAGGTTGTATCAAGCTTGGGATAGAGCTTAAGTTGTAGAGCCAAAAGTGGCAGTGACTATTGACTAATAATTGTAATTCGTTGAAGTTAGTAGAACTTGGTGGTTTGCCAAGAACTGGATGTAGTCTCAGTGGTAGAGACAAACCAGTATAAATCTCTGTGTCTTAAATGCGTTCTCTACTTTTTTCTTTAAATTGACCTAGGGTTTAAATTTGATTTTTTTTGTTGTTGCAAAATTCTATCTATTTTGCAAAATTTGTTCCATTGTCTGAAAGTGTTTTGCTGAAATCTTGTTATGTCTTACAAATTTTTCTTTAGACAATAACTGTGTTTTCTTAGAGAAAGGCTTAAAAATTTCTAAAATCACTATTCAACCCCTCTTCTGATGATATTTGCCTTTATAATTTGATATTAGAGCTCAGTCTTTAAGGGTTAAGCACCTGACATTGTCTAGAGGAAAATATCCTGATGGTAGATAACAACAACAATGGTCATATCATCGCTGAAGGAGCATCTCTCATAAGGCCACTAGGTGTCATAGTGGAAGACTATCCGTACTGGAAGGATATAATGCAAATGTACATTAAGTCCACTAAGTACAGACTCTGGTTGATAATCACATATGGAGATATACCCATTCCTAGACCTAAAACAGAATGGATAGATGCAGAACTTGCTATAATGGGTCTAAACAGAAAAACTCATTATACTCTATCATGCGCTTTATCCAGGAATAAGAATAACAAGATCTGTAGACTGAAGACAACCAAAGAGATCCTAGATGAACATCTTTGGAAGACTTCAAGTGCTTCTAAATGGACTTAAAGCTTTGGGACACACCTTCACCAAAGCTCAGATAAACTTGAAGATCCTAGACAACTTTCCAATATGTGGGAACCAAAATCAACAGCCATCCAAGAAGCTACATAGAATCATGAAGGAAAATACGACCACCCAATATCACTGTTGACAACTATGTGAGGCAAGATGGTGTAGACGAAGAAAAATAAGATGTTAAGGTGTAAAATGTGCCTCCATTCTAGAATCGTAAACCTATAACATACTATTCTTTTTTATGCTTCTAGAACAATCTTTTCCAAAGGATACTAACATAACTTTGGAAACATCCTTTTCTAGAAGCATGTTAGTATCCTTTCAAAAAGGTTATTCCAAAAAAGTTGTTCTAGAAACATAAAAATAAATAGTGTGTTGCAAATTCGCAATTCCAAAATAAAGGCATGTTTTACACCTCTTTATCTTCTTTTCCTTCATTGGCGTCTTCTTTCTTGCATGGAGTTGTTGAATGTGGTCTGTGGTGTTGGGTGGTGGTATTTGCATGGAGCAGTGGTGTTGGGAGTTTAGGGGGAGGTGGGGCATGATGGTGTTGGGTGGAAGGATAGTTTTGTTTTATTTGGGTCTTTTTGTAGGTGCAGGAAGCTATTTCCTTAAATGGGACTGACTGTGATGGGTTGATAAGGGGATTTTCTTCCTACACCCAACAAATATCTCATACATCCAGCAATAAACAATGTAATTCCGAAATTTCCCTTTGGTAAAACCTTAAGTTTCTTACAGACAGATTCTTGCACCATTTCACTTCTTCTTCCCGCACCTTCTTCTTCGTAGACCATTCTCCTTCCTCGCATTATTCTTCTTCTTTCCGCACCATTCATTGATCTCAACAACTTCCTCATTCATCGATGATCTCCTCGTCACCGCAACTATGATTTTCTCCGCCACTTCATTTTTCTTGTAAAAACAATTGTGTTAAACCCATACATATTGGCCAATCCATATGATGCTTTTTTTAAAATTTTAATTCATAATAATAAATTAATCTATATGTGTTTTTTTTTTTTACTTTGAATTCATAATATAAATTAATCATTTATGTAGCCTTACATTTGTATGCAACTTTTGATGATGATCATACTGTCAAATTTTGTTTCACTCAATAGTATTCTAGCATACCATTGGAAGTCTGTTCAATTCAAACATTTATGGGTGCATATATGCAAATCTTAAATACATTGGTTATTGTTTTTTTCTTCAATAGTTGGAGGCATGTTATGTATACCCTATATTATTTTGGTTGTCCCTCGACCAAACTAATTACAGATGTGAAAAAAGATGAGCCCCATCTATATTAATGCAGATATGTATGGACTATTACATCTCCATATAAGTAAAGTTTCAATTAATTAAGAAAAAACTAGGCAAGTTGAGTTAGTCTAGTCTCTCAAACTTGAAACTTGAAGTGACTGCTAAACATAACTAATATTGTCCAAAAATAAGCTTATTTAATACTTTACTCCTATTCTGTATTTGGTCCACATTGCAGTGATGATTTAACTCCTTTTAATAGCTGATAGTATAGCACAAAGGGATTGGTTATATATATCAACCTTGCAAAGTTACAATACTGCTAGCCATCAGTTATAACACCATTTTTTTTATAGATGTTTCAAAAATTATTAAATTTAACCAAAAAACATTATTTTATAAAAAGATATGGTTCATACAAATTTGACCAAAATAATATTTAAAGTAATAAATTACTATTTTCTGTCTAAACAACATGTATTACTTAATCTCGTTCGAATATAGTAATTCAAGTCCAGATTTGGTTTTCTCCAACACTTTTTAAGAGAAAAGGAACCTCACATGAGGTGGTGGTGTGGGGTTTGAGATTTGGGGAAGGAGATTTGGTAGGTGGTGATAGAGGGGAATGATAGTAATGGGTGGTCACAGAGCTGTCAGAGGCCACGGGGAGTTGTCGGAAAAGTAAAGTTTTGGTGTCGAAGGTGTACAATACCTTTGATTAATCCAAGGGTGCAAAATATTTGAGCATGGTGGACCACTTGTGATTAAAGAAGAGAAAAATTAAAGAAATAAAAAAATGATAAATTTGATAAATTATGTGATACAATATATAGAGATAAAAAAAAGATAGTAAAAACAAATATATGATAGTGATACGAACACTTAAATTAAGCACTTAAAGTTATTATTAAGATGTCTTTAAATGAATCAATTTTATGTTAAAGAACAAAATCATCCAAAGAATCACATTTATGAATGCATGCTAAGGTGGTCAAAGTATGTGATTTATGGTCGACAAAGTAAGTTTTGACCAATATATTTATTAACTTCATATTGAATAATATAGATGAATTACTTGCAATTTTTTGGCAAATTTTAGCAATTAAAATTATTTTGTATATTATCCATATTGCCTCTTCGAACATTAAGGGAATGAAAACCTTTACGACTTTCCCTCCATTAGTCCATTATGTGCTTTATTACGCATTGTTGTTGTTGCTAAAGGCGATTTCTGGAGTTGGCCTTTTTTTTTTTCATCCTTCTTTCTCTTCTATTATCTTTCTCCTACTCCCCCCTTATAAGCCTTCCATTGAAGAATTTCCTAATATACCCACCTTCTCTATCAGCTTTGTTGCAAACATTGTGTCTCTGCTGCCTTCCTTCAACTTTGCTAGGCATATTAACTCTTACCGTTGGAGCTAAGGCATCAAGTGAAGTAGAAACATCAAGTGGAGAAGGAGCAACAAAGGTAAGGAAGAGACACATGGGGTTTGGTGTTGGGGAGTGGTCCTTGGAAAGGTGTTATGATGGTAGTTTAAAAGTTGAAGCTTGAGTTGCATTTGATATTTGTTCTGTTGAAACAACAAGATCTATGAAAAAAAAATGTGAAAGTTGGGTTGACCCATTTTCTCTTAGCTTGCAACTTCAACAAATAACAAACAATAAATGAATAAAAGGAAATGAAATAACATTGGAGATACAATAGACCCTAGAGCCTCTTTATATACCTAGCATCACTGGGAGCAATTGCATATGAAGGAGCATTGTTGGCATAACAAACATGCTAGTTATGAAGAGAGCGAGGATGAAAGAGAAGTGAATAAAGGAGAAAGTGAAGATGAGAGAATAAAAAAAGGGAGAGAACAAGGATAAGAAAAAAGAGAATGAGAGAGATAGAGAGCAGAGATAAGAGAGAAGAGAACAAGGATAAGAATGAAAGATATAGAAGAGAACTACCATAGAAGACGAACGACAGGGCCAATCACTATTAGAAAAACAACATTCAATATCAGTTATTTTTGACATTCGACAACGATTTTGAACCGATGTTGAATTAGGCGACATTGAAAGTGTGGAAGTTAACATCGGTTTTCAAAACCGATGTTAACGAAATTCTACAACATTGGTTTTTAGTAAAAACCTATGTCGCTATGTAACGAATAAAACGTAAAAAATGTAAAGCGTACACTACAACATCGATTTTCTTTACAAAACCGATGTTGATGTAATATAACAACATTGATTTTGTAAAGAAAACCAATGTCCCTGTATATGTAACAACATCGGTTTTAAATGAGAATTGATGTTGTTACATGACATCAACATCGATTTTCATTGATAACTGATGTTGTATTGTAACTTAACATCGATGTTGTTTTTTTTTTTAATTTTTTTAAAATATTTTTTCTATTTTTTTTATTTTAGGAGTTCTTCATCAACATGTAAATCAAATACCAGACATCCAACCAACCAATTTCAAAATACAATTCAATAAAATAAAATTTCAATAACAAATTAAATTCAATAGTACAATGTACATAAAAATGATTTCCTATAACCTAATGTTTATACAATTGTTTAAAAATCTGTTAACCACCTAACCTAATATTTGATCTCTAACTTTAAGATAAAATTTAGCCCATTCAACCCTAATAACCTAATGCTTCCTCTTTGTTTATTACACTAAATTCAATAACATGGTCAAAGTTAAACGGAAAATTAGTGTAAATAGTAATAAATATTATTTTGAATACATAAATCATGATTTATTAAAAGACTTACTTTAAGCGCAATCCATTTAGTAGTAGCCTTTGATTTATTTCCTTCAGTGTCATGTACGACCTTCAAAGCACTGGTTAAGAGAAAGATGCATGCATATTGTACAATTAATATATTCATGTGTTAGAAATAATGATAGAAATGTGTTACAAATTATACCTGTTAATAATTCCTTTCAGGTAGTTATCAAGCCCATTGTGCAACGAACAAAACCACACGACAACATTGGCCTTAGGACATATGACGACCAGTTGCCAATGTGAACTGTGTTGGACAAAAATAAGTTATTATATTGCATACATTAATTAAATTGTTTTGTACATTTTTACTTAATTACCCATTCAAGTACGCTGCAAGGTAGACTTCTTTTTGTGAACTCTGCATCCATTTCTTCATGAAGTCCTCGGATTCAAATTGAGATTGGCCAAATCTCTGTATGGACTGTGGCTCGATGAATCCATACACATGGGGATGATCCGATTGCAGACATAACTCATTCATATGCCTATTGTTTTATAAATAAAGTCAATAATGCATGAACATAAACACAATGTGTTATGTAACGTTAGGTAGTGGAGAGTGACTTACAGAATCCACAGTTGTATAACGGAGATGTTCAGACATTGACCACCATGGATGATCTCAGCATTATCCTCCCGCTTGATGTACAATGGGAACTTGTCATTATGTACCCCGAACAATGACAGGTCCCATGACACCTGCATCGGTCTGAAGAAAAGATCCGGGATGGTCGATGCGATCTGGTACAAGGGATCCTCAACATGTTCCGGCTTATTTACAGGTTTCACCGGTACATGAGGTCCCTATTTAGCCTACACAGTGAACAAACATTAGTCATCGACCGTCTTAACTTTATATGAGACAAATGAATGTTAAATGACAAGAAAGAAGGCAAAAATGAAATACCTTAATCCCAATAGGCTGTATAAGATGTGTCGGCCAAGCAAGGAAGGTGTTAAGGGCCTGCCCAACTAACTGAACCTCGTCAGTGGGTACAGGGACGCAAGCATCAGCATCTCGAACTTCCTCAACACCCACCTTGACTTGATCATTCCCCAGAGGGACGCTGTGCACCATTGTCAACCCTCATAAAGTCTTCCAATAGTAACCATGCGGGGAGGATTGTCATCGACATACAACCCACACCTGTCAAATGCACCGATGTTTTGGTCATTACCGGAGGGATCGACACAGCTTTCCTTGGTGTTGACACGGGCAGCAAGAGGACATGTCTGAACATCTGGAGGCGGCATGACTCCCTGAGACTGCATTTGCGACTGCATCTGGGACTGTAGCTGGCTGAAGGACATCATCAGCTGCTAGATAACCCTCTCAGTGATCGACTACATAAGTTTATCAGTAATCGACTGCTCCAGCTCTTCCCTGATGTTTTCTTTCAGTTGAGACAAGTCTTCAGGCATTATTGATGACTTGGACTTGCGAGAGGCTAATGGGGCCGGTCCAAAGTACTGTGTGATGGTCACACCGGCTCCAGTAGCACAGACACGGTCGGGGTGCTCTGGTCGTCCAATGACAGCAGTCAGGACATCCTTTCGTCAATTGGGGACAAAGCTACCCTATGTGGATTGCTCATCCAGGGAATCCTGCAATGAAAATAAGTAGAACATTAGTTTTGTAATTTGTGAGCCAAAAATTCATTAAAGGTGTACCAGTTTATTGTTTGACTTACAATCCCCTTAGCAATCTCACGTGCCGCCTCAGAAGTCATTTGCCCAGTTTTTTGGTGCGAGCCAGCTTCCACTTCACGTGTCATCGCACAGGGGACAAGGGATGAATGATGGTCTCTGTACTGTCATCACGAGTTGCTCCCTCCAATTGCTTCTTTTGTTTTTCCTCCATCAACCTCTTCTCTAACAACTCGTAACCCCCGTGAGACAACATGCGAGGGGCAGTGTCCAGCTTCTGGATGGCCTGGGCCTTCTTTTTAACATCCTGTAAGAATTACAATGTAGGATTTAAAAAAAAATCCTTTCTGAATACATAATTTTCCAATTGTAAAACAATGTAAAACAACTAACCCCCCAGGAAGCGGCTCGACGACTTTGATAGAATTGGGTCCACTGTTCCTTACTAATGCCGTATTTTTCGCATACAACATCAATATCGTCGTCCCTGCCCTCAACCCGCTCAAGAACCTGCTCACTGGTTAACCGAATCGGTGCAATTTCTTGCTCTTGACTTCCATTAAATGTTTTTTTAATCATCGATATGGGTGATAAGGTTTCAAAAAACGTTGATGGCGAGTGTAAACTATTTTTCTTCCATGTTTAAGTTGCACGTAACTCGTGCCTTGCTCATAAATAGGGTATGCATGATGGCCCTTTAAAAATTATCCACTCAAATTCCAACACACTGGAAAATCATTAATGGTACAAAATAGCATTGCACGCAACTTGAATGTCTCCTTTTGATACCCATCAAACACGGCAACCCCTTCGTCCCACAAGTTTGTCAAGTCCTCAATCAAGGGACTAAGATAAACATCAATGTCATTTTCTGGCTATCTTAGGCCTGATATCATCATAGACAACATCATGTATTTTCGTTTCATGCATAACCAAGGAGGCAGGTTGTAGATGACTAGCAAAATAGGTCACGAACTGTGCTGATTACTTAAACTGTCATAGGGATTCATTTCATCACTAGCAAGTGCAAGCCTAAGATTTCTGGGTCTTTGCCGAATTCCGGATACAAACGGTCAATCTTCTTCCATTGAACTGAATCTGCTGGATGTCTGAGCATTCCATCACGGTTTCTTCCCTCTGCATGCCATGTAAGGTCTTTTGCGTCATCTTCGTTAGCAAAAAGACGCTTAAACCCTGGAATGATTGAAAGATACCACAACACCTTCGCGGGGGGCCTTTTTTTGAACTCTGATCACTGCCACAGTCATCATCGTCCTTCACTTTGTACCGTGATACCCCACACGTCGGGCATTTATGCATTTGTTCAAATTCATTTATGTACAGTATGCAGTCATTAGGACCAGCATGAATTTTCTTATACTTCATACCCATCAGACAAAGTATCTTCTTCGCCTAATAGTAACTGCTTGGCAATGTGTTTTCCTCTGGAAGCATGTCCTTAACTACCTTAAGCAGTGAACTGAAGCTTTTTTCATATCTGGCCTTGACATTAACCAAATTTAACACTGCGGACAATAGTGTCAATGACTCTTTACACCCTGGATACAATGGCTTCTTCGAATCACTTTCCAATGTATCATACATAGGGGCATGTGCTTGCTGAAAAGACTCATGTCCTAGATCACGAATCATATCATCTAATCGATCTCCGATGTCAACATCAAGTAGTTCAGTTTGTGAGACCCTTTGCGTATCTGTCAATTCACCATGCTATATCCATGTCGTATAACTCTTCTTAATCACATCATATAGAAGATGCTCTCGTATGTCGCCCAGTGCTTGGCGTCTTCCATTCAAACAATTGATACAGGGACATAAATATTTTCCATCCTCATCTGGTCGACTTCTTTCAGATGCAAATTGAAAGAAATGTTCAACGACTTCCTCATACTCAACCGTGATGCGACTTGCATTCATCCAACTTCGATCCATCTAATTAATAACTCTGTGATACTCACAAAGTTATTCCATGCATGAAACTTCACTTTTTCCAATCAAGGTGTGGCCCTATCTCATTTAGGAAGACTTTTTTTTATATAGTATACTCGTATGTATAGATTGAGTTTCTTTTCTTAAATTTGACGAAATTTTGGCAGCATTTCGCTTTGATCTCCGAGTACACGACATGAAAGCGATGACATGAATTCCACCATAGTCAAGTATGCACCTGGAGAACAAAGTGAAATGCATTGTACCAAAATTTCATCAAATTTAAGAAAATAAACTCAACATATACATATTAATATACTATAAAAAATTGAGTCTTCCCAAATTGTCCAAATGGACAATTCAAGAATCAATATAATGATTAATCCAAACTATCCGGAAGAATTAGTGTAATGAATCTCAAACGGGAAACTAAGGTTCACCCATAATGAACATTAATTGTATAGAAAAAGCAACATGCATACTTAACATACAAAATATTTTAAAAACAGTCCTAAGACAAATTGTACATGACAATATTAAACATATTCACACCTGTGATGATGATCTGTGTGAAATGTCCAACAATGAAGGTCGTAATGACGAGGCAAACGGGAAAAGGGTTCGCTCTCCTACAACCTATAATGAACATATAACATTAGAGTTTACATTAGGGTTCGCTCTCCTTTTACATACTCCTATACTCTCTAACATTCTCATGATGAATAAGTCACAATCAATGACTATCACTTACATTCTATATTTAATTGATTTACATTAAAGTTTAACACAAGGCTTACCTCTGGTGAAGGAGCAGAGGCTAGCGGTGGCTTAGGTTCTACTGATGGTGGCGATGTAACTGGGGTTGCAAGCTTACTTGGTTATTCTTCCTGCAAAGAAATCATGGTGATGGAATGCAAGTGATTTACATAAAGTAAGGGTTAAAAGGGATGTGGACAAAGCAAGTTACATAAGCACGCATTACATATAGAAGCTAAAAAAAATATGAAACACTTTTGTAAGTACCTGAGAGGATGGTCAATGACAATCTCCAACAATGGATATGGTGATGACGATGCAAAGAGGCAAATGACAACTGCATACAAATGATACATGTGGTGTCAGATTACAAAAGTTGGTTTGAATCAAGACAAACAAAAGAGCACGCACCGTAGTCTATGAAAGTATGTCAACCTTCATTGTTACTTCTGGAAATAACCTATCCCTTTATACAAATACACTAAATAGTGTGTAACAATAGTAATTCTTGTTTGACATTGTTGTTACTCTTATTCTCAAAATAGTTTCATAAATAGCAAGGTATAAAAGGAACTGCACTGAAAGTAAAATTGCACTCTTCTACCAACACCATCCTACTAGGAGAATTGTAAATCACTCCATGCATGCCTCAAATCTCATGATCTATGAACTATGACATATGATATAACTAAGGGTCCGACTTACCTCACATATACAAACTTATAAAAGGACCATGTAAGACAAAAAATTAGTTTTTCTATTAAGGATGAGAAAAGGACTTTGGGACCATATATAACAACCTAAAACGCTAGTGATATTAATATATATGCCTCTAGTGTCGGTGGGTTTCACAATTTCCCTCCCTCTAGAGTTAATCATTTTGGGATTAGGATTCGTGTGGGATTTGGAGAAACGCATAAAACAATTTAGGATTCGTGTAGGATTTGGAGAAACGCATAAAACAATTGGGATTTAGATTGGGATTTTGGCTTTTGTCCTTGTTTTACTTCTCTCTCGTCAAAATCATGATTGAATTGGGATAAACAAAAATCATGATTGAATTGGGATAACATGACATTATATATTGGGATAGCATGACATTATATATTAATAGTTATAACTTTCACGTTTTTAAATTAAATTGAAGTGATTTTTCCGTTAATAGGTGTCCAAATATGCCTCTAAACGGTTAACATGAAATTTACCTAAATGTGTGTGCTAAATGTATAACCAAATACACTTAAGTGGATCCCCATTAGTTAGACTCACACCCTTAACCATAACTTAGGCAAACATTCATTAAACATGGGAATGCTAGTTGGAATGGTGATCAATATTTTACATAAAATAAGACACCTTTAATTGAAACCCCTATGACAACAATGTCTATGCAGCTCCAAAAGTGAATAAATCAAGCAAATAAAATACATAAACAATAAGAGAGAGAAAAATGACAACACTAGAGTTACATTAGTTTGCTTTTTTGTGTTTACTTTTATGCAGGGCAATGCCGTGTTCCAGTTTCAGTCACCAAACCAACTACAATCTTTGAAGGACCACTACTATATTTACCAAAAAAGAAAGTAAGCTTACAAGGCTTGATTCCAAAACATAAGAAAAAAAAAACAGATTTACCAGAAAAGGAACTAATTCAGCATATCTCAAGCCAAAACCAAAGTAACATGATGGATGTGGTTCATCTTAATTACAATATTGGGTGTTCAATTAAAGTTAGGATGAGGCTAATGCGAAAAGGCCAAAAACACAGAAGTTGTAAATTAATGATCTGGACTTCCTAGGTTGTTTTGTGTTGTAAAATGATCATTTATGTCAATTGAGATTTGGGACTGATGCTTTGGCAGTATTCCAAGTTAACACCAAAAGTAAAATGAAAGAACAAAAATTCACAACTATAAGTAAAGAAGAATAGGCACAAACACAATGAACTACAATTTACAAGTAAGAGCAACATCTCTCTGACCATAAAACCAGAAAATCTCATTAAGTAATAGCAACACCAAATCAAACATAAACAAAGCTAAGTAAAGTTCAAAAATCCAAGTATTTGGATCATACAGGAAGCAATCACAATTCACAAAACTTGCTTATGAAACGTAGAGAGCATGGAACAAGAGTAGATTATATAAAACATTCAGCTTATGGATTAGGCATTTTATCAAACACTTAGTGGGCAACTTCATTCTATTCACAACAATAACACATTGAACCCATACATCACACGCAAAATGGTAATGTAGAACCATACCCAACAGCGACAACAAAATATAACAATAGCATTATTGGGAAACAACGAAAACACGAGAAATACGTTGACACTAAACTCGGATGGAGACGCGAGGTTTGCTTCAACAATGAAAATTGAGAGCGAGGTAGCTGCTACTGGAATGAGAGCTGAGGTAGACGACAACAAGCACGAGCTGAGGTAGACGACAATAAGCACTGAGAATGAGAGCTGAGGTTGAGGAAGATGCAAAAGAAAAGCACGCGCCAGTGAAGGGAAATGATTTTGGGCCCCATATTTGTTTTATAATAACAAGATTTAAAAACCGATGTTAACTAGTCGTCGTTAACATCGGTTTTCCCAAAAACACATAAAAATCGATGTTAACTAGTCCTCGTTAACATCGATTTTCTTAAAAACACATTAAAACTGATGTTAACTAGTCCTCATTAACATCGATTTTCTGAAAGCACTTAAGAACCGATGTTAACTAGTCATGTGAACATCGATTTTTACGTGTTTTTAGAAAATCGATGTTAACGAGGACTAGTTAACATCGATTTTCACGTGTTTTTAAGAAAATCGATGTTAACTTTCTCCACATAATTACAAAATTGCAATCGCGTTTTCGTTAACATCGATTTTTTAAGAAAATCGATATTAACGTGACGATGTTAAAACTCCTTTTCTAGTAGTGAATGAGGGTGCATTTTCAATTTTCTCAACAAAAAAAAATGGTGACATATGCAAATATTAATGTAATTGTTTGTAACTGGAGTCAAAAGTAATGGTCCCTTAAATAACATCTTCAACCAGTTCTCAAAGAATCCGTTCATTTATTATTTAAATGAATTAACCAAACCTCCTATTAAAGAACCACATTTATTATTCAATAAACTAAAATGTCTTTAGCGCATTGTTTGACTCTGCCAAACTTAAATGCATTGTTTAGTTAAACATATATTTAGAAAGGGTTAAGTGTAATTAAGCTCTTTATTAAGGATTAATTAGTCTCTCAAGCTAAAGAACTAAAACTAATGCAAGTATCTTAGGATTTCAAGGAAAGAGCAAATACCCTACTTATTGTGGTTATAAACATTTAAAAGTAATGGTCGATCCATCAAAAATCACATCTTTAACGGGTCCTCGAAGAATCTATCAATTTATTATTCGAACAAATTAATCACACATCGTATTAAAGACTCACTTTTATTATTCAAATAAATTAATCACACCTACTAAAGACTCGCTTTTATTATTTAAATAAATTAACATGTCTTTAATGTTATTGTTTGACTCTATCCTAAAAGAGTAAGATTACAATAACTCCTCTTAAGGTTTCTTGAAATTACACATAATATCCCGCATTTTTTACACATACACTAAACCCCCTTGTTTGCATAACATTACCTTGACACCTCTTACAAATTACATTATCTCCTATTAATTGTTTGCAAAACATTAATACACTGTGTACTCCTAATAGGGGGTTGTTGTAATAGTAAAAAAAGCAAGAGATTTAGGTGTAATGTTAAAAAAATCTCAGGAGGTGTTGCTCTAATTTACTCAAACTAAAATGCATTTGTTTAGTTGAACATATATATATATATATATATATATATCGAAAGTGACAGTAAATTTAAGTGTAATTAATCATGAAAGAACCGAAAATCCTAATTATAGTGGTTATAAAAAAAGTACATTGTTTAGTAAAAAATAATTCGCTTGTTTAAAAAGAGTTGTACTACATAAACATAAAAGAAAAATAAGATTTGAAAGTGAATATAAATTAAAATAAGTCATTTCAATCATTTTTGAGAAAATTGATGATTAATATTTTAGAAAATTCATTATTTGTTGAGTATATAATATTAATGTAATATCAATTATCAATTTTCTCATTAACATACAAAATTGTTTTTCTTAATCTATACGAAAAAACTTCAAGTGACAATTATTTTGAAAATGGATGAAGCATGTTACAAGAAATGTGTTGTGTCCGGCAACAATCATAATGACATATATTTAATCTATATTATAATTGCAAAAATACTTAAAGATTTTTCATTAGTAAAATTTTCACATTTGACAATAAAATTTAAATTTACGATTGTAAGATATGATTTTTCCATACTGAATTAGCTTTTGTAACTGGATTTAGCTAGTGGAAGACGTGGATCAAGAATTAAGAGTCGCGAGAGAGGGCCGGGGGATCAGGGAGAAAATAGAGAAGTGAAAAAAAAGTATATGAAACTGAAACTGCTATCTGAGATATATAGAGAAAGAAACAAAGTTCATTCAATACTTCTTGTTTGTTTCCTTTTTAGCGATTGCTTATATGCTTGATCATCCACCACCCTCAGTATTCACACCTTTGAAGCAAAAATTGTTCTCATATTTCCAAAATGGAGTTTGAAGAGCATGAGGAAACTGAGCTGGGGATTCCCGCAGCAACACCGAGTCACGATGAATTCAGAATACCGCCACCGACTCTCGACGAAGAGGGGCCAGTGGCAGCAGCGGTTCCAATGATCCCACCACCACCCACCGTGGTTCAAAACAATGGCAAGGGGAAGTACCATGTGTGCCTCAAGAACCACACCGTCGAAATCGGCGGCCACACGCTTGATGGCTGCATCGAGCTCTTACCAGCGGGCAAGGAGGGGACCTTGGACGCGCTAAAATGCACTGTGTGCAACTGCCATCGAAACTTCCACCGTAAGGAGACCCCCGATGGTACCTACCTGGTGCCTTACCACCACCACTCGCCGTCTCCCTTGCCACCACCGTACGCAGCGTACTATAGGGCACCGACAGGCTACGTCCACGTGAGGGGGCAACAGTGCTCCGTACTAGCACTCAACTCCACGTCAGGGGGCGATGGTGGGGCGCAGTCCTCGATGGAGGACATAGAGGGAGTGTCTGACCCAACGAGTGGAGCCACTCCTCATGGTGGGTCCAGCAAGAAGCGCTTTAGGACCAGGTTTACCCAAGAGCAAAAGGAGAAGATGTTGGCCTTTGCAGAAAAGCTTGGGTGGAGGATTCAGAAGCATGATGAGAGTGTCGTGCAGGAGTTTTGTGCCCAAACTGGCATCAAACCTCATGTGCTTAAGGTGTGGATGCACAACAACAAGCACACATTGGGTAAGAAGCCCTAGACAAAAAAAAAATTCACCCCTTCTTTCCCCTTCCCCTTCTCTCTCCTTATATATATATATATATATATATATATATATATATATATATATTTTTGTTTTTAGTTACCGTAATAACAACCACCATTCCAAGTTGGAAGCTCATGTTGAAGACTGGGAGATCGAGTTGCTGATGTATGACAAAACCTGCTAGAAATAAATATATCACTTCCAAATTGCAAATTAGAATTCTTTATTTTGTTATTAATAGATTAATATATTAACTTTCATTTATCATCTCAATATATATTCAAGACCAATATATATTACTCTTAATGCTATTTGCATATCATTTTATTTTAAATTAATTATTTTTATAATCTGCCAAAATTAAATTTATTCTATTTGTAATAATTGAATTTTAAAAATTAATATATCTTTGAAAGATATAAGGAAAGAGGAGAAAAGTACTCTTGGATTCAATTTGTTCTGTTAAGAAAAGTTAATATTTTAACAAATTAACATCTGTGATAAAAAAAATAATCTTAGACTTCATTTGATTTTTTTACCCTTCCATTAATATACTATTGTGTTAATTTATTTTATATGATATGATTACATGCATTTAGCTAAAAATATTTTTTATTACATCATAAAATCATAGACTTCATTTTTCTTTGTGAATCAGAAATCCTAGCCTCCAATTGTTTCATTGTCATGCTATCTTTACAATCCAAAATCAAACACAAATTTTAAAGGTTAAGACAAATTTGGGCTTTAAAAAATAAATATTTAAGTAGTAACAGTAATTTGTGCTTTAAAAAATAAATATTTAAGTAGTAACAGTAATTTGTATTTTGGTTTCCTATCCAATTAACATACTTTCATTACATGGTTTAATTTCATGTCATTTAACATTTTTCTCCAATGACCATTCAATATTTGGATATTTTGGCATTTCAATAGGATGTTATTTACACATTATTAGAGAGTAACATTTTGCAACTATAGATACAAATGATAAAAAAAATTGTATAGTCCAAAATGGTAAAATGACACGTGGCTGTCACATAAAGATCACCATATATGTGGACACCCTCCACGTCAGCACTGCTACATTGGTAGTGCTTATTCATTCTTCAAGTGTCAACCCGGACATGCCTATCCGCCCTCCTTGTCAACCTTGCTATAGGAGCGCGGACGTCAACCTTTTATAGGAGTACGGACACAAACAATATTATCTTCTTATTAACAATATATCAAATATGTCAGGATATTCAAATAGGTGCAACCACCTTACCATATAATATCCCAACAAGTTATTTACAAGTTGTTACTTATCTACAAGTAACAGTATATCAATAAGGTACACATTATCTTCTATTTGAATTAAGATAACTGTGCTATTATCTGTTATTATCTTATCAACAAATTATCAATAAACAAAGGCCCAAAGCCCATACTCCACGCTATAAATACAACCATATAGGTTCTCTCTAACTCACTCCTGATTCTACACTTGAGTACCCACTCGAATACTCATATTCTTCCTCTTATAACACTCAGTTATTCTCTATAATTGATGTACTTACTTGAGCATTGGAGTGTCTTTACTTTGTTTTGTAGGTCCTCCCCCTAAACAAAGTCGAATCACCTCCTGACGTGCAGAATTTGGAGTCCACCTAAACCACGTTTAGCCCACACGTGGAATTTCCAGATTTTGGTAAGAACATTTGGCGCCCACCGTCGGACCTAGGTAAAACTTACCCTGCGGCCTCGCACCCCAGAAAAATCATCGGCACACGTCCATGGTCAGGACACGCTCCAACGTTAGACGCGACACCCCTATCATTGCGTCTAACCCCCCGCAAAATACCATGATGAATGCCGACACCATTCAACAACTCCAGAACCGCATGGCGAATATGTAACGCAAGTACCAGGAAGAAATCGAAAGGATGAAAGCTGAACGTGATCAGTACGAAGCCAGAACAAGACGTCCTCGGGAGGACGAACGCACTCCCACTACAAGAGACGAACAGACGCAAGGAGAATCGCATCCTCGACAACATGTCAACCCTCAGGTATTCGTAGTTCAACACAGGAGTACCAATTGGAGAGGCATAATGCACGACATAATCCTCTCATCGGCCGCATCAGAAAAGTTGATATTTCGTTCGGTTGGAAACCTCTACATTTAGAGAGGTATGATGGAACCATCGACCCCGACAAACATCTGGATGCCTTCCTATGACATGCAAACCTTTATACAAACAACGATGCCATATTATGTCCGGTGTTCCCTACCTCCCTAATAGGGGCAGCCCTAACATGGTATGGTAGTCTCCCTGAAAGGTCCATCGACAGTTTTGACACCCTTGTCGAAAAATTCAGCGTGCAATACGCAACCAGCCGAACTCACAGGCTGACATCCGCTGCACTAGCGACACTACGCCAAGCAGACGACGAACCTCTCTGCAGGTTCAGGGAACAATTTGGACAACTGATTATCCAGATTAGAAACCTCAATCCCGAGGTAGCACTGCATTCCATGATGCTGGCCCTTCGACCCGGCAAATTCGTAGAAAGTCTATGCAAAAAACCCCCTTTTAGCTTGGACGAAATACGCGAAAGAGCCAAAGGCTACATTTAGATGGAAGAGATGTCGAAATTCAAAAATGAAGTCCGACAGGTTGGACAGAAGCGAGAGAAATATGAGATATCTAACCGATTTGACTCTCATAGGGCCGACAAAAAGCGAAAGCTGCACAGGTACAGGTGACTCTGCCAGCTAGGTTTGAGAGATATACTCCCCTGACGGTTAATCAAGCCACCATCATGGAAGAAGCCTTCAACACGGAGGTACAGGTGACTCTGCCAGCTCTGGTAAAGTTAGGAAGAAACCCTAACAAATATTGTCGCTACCATCGTGGCCCAGGCCATAACACGGATGAATGTCTGACATTGAAAGATAAGATAGAAGAACTTATCCAACCAGGACACCTATTACGGTTTGTAAAAAAACCTGATAATTCTCTATGAGAAAACAGGCAGGAGGGGTGACAGGGAGACCGATCCAGAAACAGAGACAAAGGTAGAAGAAGAGACTGCATAGAAGACCGAGGGAGGTAATGACAACCGCAACCTAGATGCAAATGTCAACCCTCTCGTCAACAAGAAGAGGAGCCCATTCAAAATATTCGCGGTGTAATCCATACCATCGCAGACAGCTTCTCATATGGAGGATCGTCTAGCCAGTCTCGAAAAAGACACTTGCACGCCATATGAGACATAGACATAAATTGTGTCAATATTCCTTCATTACGAAGTCTACCTCCCATTATGTCACCAATGCAGATTTTGAGGGAATCAATCCTGTCAACCAGGACAACCCCATGGTCATTTCTCTCATAATTGCCAATTTCAAGGTGACAAAAATACTCATTGATCAAGGCAGCTCCACTGATGTTCTATATCTAAAGACTTTTCAGAAACTAAAGATCTCGTCAAGCTCCATACAGTCTTATCCAGATCCATTACTTGGCTTAGCAGGAGAAAGGGTAGAAACCCTGGGCTATGTCGACTTAATAACCACCTTTGCTCAAGGTTCTTTATCAAGGAGCTTTACTATCAGGTACCATATTGTGGATGCCGATAGATCCTACCTTGCCCTGATAAGTAGGAAAACACTAAACGAGTTGGGGGCTATCGTCTCCACTCACCACTTGAAGATGAAATTTCCTTCCATGACAGGGGAAATTGTCACTGTGAAGGCAGATCAAAAACAAGCCAGACAATGTTATGTCGAAAATCTTAAAGTGGTACCATATCCTCCTAACAAACAATCAGACAGACATCGTACCACTCCGGTGGGTACCACCCAGGTAATGAATATAGACAGAGAGTCTACCCTTTATACACTGACAGTGTACACAGCTCCCCATGATGAAACCTTCGACGTGGATCCACGCAATGATAATATCGACAAAGGACCAAAACCCATCGAAGAACTAGTTAAGTTGTAACTTGGGCCCAAATCCGGATAGTGCACGCAGCTTAGCAAAGAGCTTACCAATCATGAGCTTAGCAAAGAGCTTACCAATCATGAGTACAGGCACATAGCGGACGTGATCTGCAGAAACGCATCTCTATTCTCTTGGTAGCTATCTGACATGCCAGTTATTGACCCTAACGTCATATGCCACAAGCTGGCCATATGTCCAAAGGCCAAGCTGACAGCACAGAAAAAGTGAAATATGGGAGAAGAAAGACAAAAGGCGGTAAGAGAAGAGGTAGACAAGTTGCTTAAAGCTAACTTTATCAGAGAAGTCAGGTATTCTACATGGCTCGCCAACGTTGTCATGGTCAAAAAGCAAGTGGAAAGTAGCGCATGTGCACAGATTTCACTGACCTCAACAAGGCATGTGATGGACTCCTGATCTGAATCAAGTCCTGTTTGCCCCGATCTTCCTTGCAATGGAATCAATTCTTCAATTGAAAGAAAAACAGAGTATGAAATGCTCTGTTTTCAAGAAAGCTTTTTAGGTTTGTGTTTTAAGAAATGGATCAGTGGAAAAGGATTAGAAATGGATTTGGATTGACACCATGGAATAGGAATTCCAAT
>PYAF01005273.1:37719-54709 GCA_007407185.1 Glycine tomentella | reverse complement strand
GATTGAACTATGTAATCGATTACAACCAATTGGTAATCGATTAAGGCAGAGTGATCTTATTTTCAAAATAGCTTGGTAATCGATTACAAGCAAATGGTAATCGATTAAACCAGTCACTCATTAAAATCTACATGAATGCACTGCTGAAATAATCGATTAAAACGATGTGATAATCGATTAATTTGTTCTTGACTCATTTTCAGCATTCTGAAGAACAATGTAAACGATTATAAATGTATGGTAATCGATTAAAACACTTAGAACTTATTTTTCCAAAAAGTTTTGCTTAATTTTCAGTTTCAAATCAATTACTCAAGCTTTTATGATGTAATGCATGAATGATTATTAATGAAAAACATATAGAAACTTGGATCAACAGAAGGCTTATTTTCCTTTTACATTGAATCATAAATTTGATCTTCAAACCTTCAAACCTTCAAACATGTTGAAAGCCAAAACTATTCCAAGTTCTTTAATCTTTAAAAAGCTCCCCCTTAGTTCAGCATTCCTTCAAATCAACAGTATGTTGTGTATGTACAGGTGAGGTGCAGTGACTGGTTGGTTATCCTTGTGGGGAAGGATTTGTTCCTAGCCATGGTCATCAGTGAGCCCACATTGGTGTGCTATGTATGTACATGGGGGTGCATGACTGGTCATTCTTGCGGGGAAGAATTTGTTTCTGGCCATGGTCATGCATTGATGGTTGATAAGTGCCATATTTTAGTTAAAATCATGTTTTAAATGATGGAACTTATCTTTTGATTTCATTAACTTTGTCTATAAACTTGCCTTAAACCTAGTTGATTTGTATCTATTACTTGGATAAATGTTATTTTTCATATTTCGAAAGATTAATCCAATCACATTTTGTATTTTGATAGGTTTCGAGGATATTTGAGGCTTCCGAACAAGCAAAGTAAGCAAGAAAAGACTAAAAAGCAAACTTGGGAGGTATTACAAGCAAAATAGCCCAAAAACTCATCCAAGCCCAAAGCTTTCTTTAGCATTAAGATTTTAACTCGCCCAGGCGAGCTCCTCTAGTTCATTTGGCTCGCCGAGGTGAGCTTTAAGTCCCAAGATGATAACATTAGCTCACTCAGGCGAGCAAACATAGGCCAAACTACTCGCCTGGGCGAGTGAAGTTGGCAGGAGAGAAAAAGCTATAAATAGAACACGAATTTGAGAGGAAGAGAAGCCAACTTTCATTTTCTTTTGCTTCTTAGATTGTTACTTAGGTTAAGTAGCTTAAATAGTAGTAGTAGGGAGATTAAGGAAGTGAGAGAAATGAAGATTAGTGTGGAGACTCTGTCGGAAAGAAACGGTGATGGGGTCCTTCATCAAATCTTCCCTTGAGGAGGTTCTCTCAACAATGAGTAGCTAGCTTCTCTAAGGATTGGATGTAATCTTCTTATCCCTACGGATCTCTTTTAATATTTATTTATGCATAATCGTTTCTATTCCTTATTGGTAATTTCATTCTGTCCTTAATGCTTGATTCTACTTGATCACTAGTTTCATGAATTTAATCTTAAGTTAGACTGGAAAGTAATCTTAGCATTTGAACTGAATGATTTTACTCATTATGTTATGTTGCTAGGAATAAGACATAACGTTCTGATTACAAATAACACGCGATTATGATTATAATGTTGGGGTAATTACTTCATATGCAAGGGGTCGATATTCGGTAGATATCCTTAGGATTCTCGAATGCGAGGGATCGATTCGGGGTGAAATAATGTGTGCATCAGTAAGGATAAAAAATGATTTATGCATGGTAAAAGTTAAATTAAATACTAAGGGTAAGAATGATGAAACCCAATCCCACTTTCTCATAAATATATTTCAATTTACTAAGTTCCATAATTTTTCGTACTTTCTTAATTAAATGAAATTCTGCTTATCCTTCCTGTACATAACTATTGAGCTGTTAAATTCTTTTTGGATTAATTGAGTAGCTCAAGTCCCTGTGGAGAAGATCTTTATAAATTTTGTAACTTATAACGACAGATCGGTACACTTGCCGAAAGTTTTAATAAGTTTTTGGCGCCATTGCCAGGGACTTAAGTCGCTCACTCAGTTCTTTCAAAATTAATTTTTTAGTTGAATAGGACTTTTTCTTTTGTGTTGTTAATTTGATTTTGTATAAATTCTTTTTTATTTTATTTTATTTTATTTTCCCTAACCTCGGTACTTACGAGTTATTGCAAGTTTGTTCTTTTTCCTTTTTGAGGTAAATTTCTGGTAGAAAAATCATTATTTAATTCAGAAATTACCAAGATCATAAAAGAAGGACAATAAACAAACAACCAAAAAGCCACCGAGTGAATCTTCTTCTATTTTTTCTCCTTTACCAGTAAAGCCACCTGTAATTTATATTATGGCTGATAAAGGAGGGGGAGAAGAAAATAGACCACCACGGAGGACTCTTGGTGACTATGCGTATCAACAAAGACCAAAGCATTACAACAGCATAGTCATTCCTCCTTTCAGTAAGAAGGTTGTGGAATTGAAGCCCACATTGCTCAGCCTTATTGGATTACATCCATTCACTGCACTAGATCATGAAGATCAATACACTCATTTGTCTACCTTCATGGAGCTGTGCTGTACCATGGGAGCCTCTGATGCAAATGTTGAAGCTGTCTATCACAGAGCTTTTCTGTTCTCCTTGACTAGTAAGGCAAAGATATGGCTTCAATCCTAACCAAATAAAAGTCTTAGCACTTGGGAAGAAGTGGAGGAGAAATTCATTGCCAGATTCTTTCCACCCTCTAGATTCATTAGCACCAAATCTGCCATTGTTACTTTTTCCAAAGGGTTTAATGAATCTCTCTGGAAACATGGGAGAGATTCAAACAAAGATGATTCTTGATGCCTCAGCTAGAGGTACCATGATGTCAAAGAGCCCGGAGGATGCAATTGTAATCATTGACCCCATAGCAGCCAATGATTACCAATCTCACCATGATAGATCTTCGATTCAAAGAAAAGGTATAATGGAGCTCGATACTCAGAATGCAATTCTAGCTCAGAATAAGCTCTTGACACAACAAATATAGGCCTTGACAAAACAAATAGGCCAACTTCCTCAACAATTTCAGCAAATATTTGATGATTGCCAACAAGAAGAGGAGGCTTATGATATGCAGAATCAGACCAAATCTCAACAGAACTTCCAAGGAAATTACCAAGGTTACCGAGGTGGTCTAGGTTCAAATCAGCCTTATGGTTAGAAGCAGCAAAACAATAATGCATATTATAGTCCCACTAACTCTTCTTATGCAGGTCCCTCTAACAACTCTCATGTAGGTTCTTCAAATAGGGGTCCACAACAACAACAACAACAACAAGAAGCTCAGCCTGATAGAATTTCAAAAATGGAAGATACTCTAACTTAGTTTATGCAGATGTCTATCACAAATCAAAAGAACACTGAGGCTTCCATCAAAATTCTTGAAGTTCAGGTTGGACAACTTGCAAAACAAATATTTAAGCATAGCAATGGACCTTTTTCAGCAAATCCAAAAGAACCAAGGGAGTGTTTTAGAGTGGATGTCTTGGATGAAGTAATTTCTTACTCCAAAAGGTTGGCTCAAGGAAAAGATTGTTTAGACAAAATATCAGCTGAAGCATTTGAGGAGATAAGTGAATCTAAAGACAATGATACTTTTGATTATCTCCAACAGCCAGATACTTTCAAGGAAATTCCTTACCAGCAATCATTCTTTGAGGAATTGTTAGAGGAAGAAAAGAATCAAGAATCACAAATAAAGGTAAAAGCAGTACCTCTACATTCTAAAAATATTTTTCTTGCAGGAAAATCAAAGAAACCAGTTATCAGCTATTCAATTCTCTCTGAAAAAGAAAAGAAACTGGTGAAAATGTTGGAGGGAAACACAAAAGCCAATGGCTCATCACTATTGTCCAATTGCTGGGAGCCAAAGCCATAACGAAGGTGTCCAGCTAATAAGACGTTTAAGAAGCCTCCTGGGAGGCAACCCAGTGTTTTTAATTTTTGTTGTTTTAATGTTATATTTCTTTTTAAAAGTTTATATCTTATATTTTTGAAAGTATCATTTGTTTTGTTAGAACTTGGATACAGTTTCATTTTGTTAGGAAAAGGAAAAGCAGGTGAGGATGAAGAACGTGGCAGATTCTATTGATTATCTGAATGGAGGAAACCGAGCTCCTCACCATGATCTTCAAAATTTTGTGACATTGTTTTATATTTCTTTACTGCTTTGTAGTTTAAATTCAGTACTTTGTTTATTTAGTCACTATGTTTGATGTTTGCTTGAATACTTGTGTGTGTTTATGATTCTTTTTTGGTGTTGCACACTTTAATTGCACACAGAGGTTTCTCTCTCTTTTTAGGAAGTGCACATTTTTGATCTTTTTGGGACTTAACTGACATACATGTTTGAAAAGAATCAACAGATAAATATTTTGAAACTTGTTTTTTTTATTTGGATCAGAATACCATAAAATGATTTTTGGAAACTTTGAGAATGAAAAGCAAAGGAATGGTTTCCAAAGATCAAATGAAAGCAAATCTTTTTACATGAAATTGATAAATAACATCTTTCGAAACATTGATTTGAGTTGAACATGAAAACAGACCTTAAGTCCAAAGTGAATGTGTCCACAGAAATCATATTGAGTGTCCTCGCTGATCTATTCTGTAGATAATTTTGCATGAATTTCTAATTGTCATAACATATAATTCATGGATATGATTTAGGCCTTCTTTCTTTTTTGAACATTTTTTAAGCCATTGGCCAAAAAGTTATCCCAATATATAATGATTTATCATTTGCAACCCCTTTGAGCCAAACACTGATATTTTATTGAAACCCTAACCTAGGATAAGAATTCCCTACCTTACCTTAGGTTAGGAGAGCAAAAGGGCATGTTATTTTGTTGAAAATACTTAATCTTTTGGGAAGTTCATGCGATGAAAAAGACTTTTAAATGTGGGTATTGCTATTCATGTGATAAGAAAAGAAAAGAAAGAAAGAGAAAGAAAAAAGAGAAAAAGGAAATGAAAGAAGCATACCCATAATCCTAAAAGACAGAAGCCTAGAAAATCTATTTATCATCGTCATAAGTCTGGAACCCCACCTAGAAAGCTTAGAAGAGAATTCCAGACAAAACCCCCCTTTGATAAGATCAATATTCCTAAGAAACCCATAGTCTGTTGGACTTGTGGTAAGCCTGGCCATAAGAGTCAATACTGTAGGATTAAGAAAAAGCTTAGGAACCTCAACCTAGAACCCTCTGTTGAAGAACAGATTAATCAGCTCCTAGTAGAATCCTCCTCTGAAGAGGAATCTGACAAAGATGCTTTTGAAGATCACTCTTCGGAAAATCTAAATCAGATTCAAGAAGACGATCTATCTTCGACTGATGAAGACTGTCCTTCTTCTTCCCAGGTTAATGTCCTTACTAGGGAGCAAGATCTTCTGTTTGAGGTGATTAATTCCATTTCTGATCCCGAAGAGAAGAAAAATCTTTTGTCTAAACTTAAAAAATCTTTTGATGAACCATCCTCTTCATCTTCTAACAATAACAATTTATTAGTTAATAATAAATTTAATCTTAAAAATACTCTTAAGAAGTTTGATAAGAGTACTGTTAAACCGGTAACCATTCAGGACCTTCAGTATGAAGTTAACCAACTGAAAGCTGAAATTCGCCTTATTAAAGAACAACAAAGTGTTCATCAGAACATTTTGAGTGTTCTACAATATGGTGATCCAACTGATGAAGAAGAACCTGATCAGAATAATCAGCATTCTGATAATGGCTCTCCTGATGATCCAGTTAGTCCTGATATCCCTCCAAAATTTTTTGAATTAATAAACCAGTTGACTATTCAAAAATTTTATATCAGGGTCAAAATTATTGTTGGAACCTTTATCCTTGAGACTGAAGCTCTGTTTGACACAGGGGCAGATTCAAACTGCATTCAGGAAGGATTAATTCCAACTAAATATTTTGAAAAAACTTCAGAGCGACATAGTACTGCTAGTGGATCTAAGCTTCTCGTTAATTTCAAACTTTCTGACGCTTTTATTGAAAAGGATGAATTTAAGGTCAAAACTTCTTTTCTTTTGGTCAAGAATCTCAAAAATTCGGTTATATTGGGAACACCTTTTATCAGATCCATCTTCCCTATAACCATTTCAGATAAGGTATTTCCACTACTTATTTGAATAAATCCATCACTTTTAAGTTTCTTAAGGATCCAATTATTAGAGACTTGAACCCAATCTTTTTTAAACAAAACCAAATCAATTATCTTAAAGAAGAAATTTCTTATAAGAAAATAGATGATTTGCTTAATCAACCCGTTATTCAGCAACGAATCCAATCCTTGTCTAGCCAAATCCAGAATTCCATCTGTGCTGATCTTCCAAATGCTTTTTGGCAAAGAAAACAGCACATTGTTGATCTCTCTTATGAAAAGGACTTCAATGATCGACAAATTCCAACCAAAGCCTGACCCATCCAAATGAGTCAAGAACTCCTTGTCCATTGCCAGAAGGAAATCCAAGACCTTCTGCAAAAGGGATTAATCAAAAAAAGCAAGAGTCCTTGGTCCTGTTCTGCTTTTTATGTCAATAAACCAGCTGAAATTGAGCGTGGGTCTCCTCGTTTGGTTATCAACTATAAACCACTCAATCAAGCCCTCCAGTGGATCCGTTATCCGATTCCGAATGAGATATATATATATATATATATATATTATATATAAAGGAGTGATCAAATAAACCCATGTAACTTAAGCAACTATATCACTTTCAATAACTTCATATAGAATGTGATTTTTATTGATCCAATCATTGACTTATATCTATATATCACCAAAATTGTTTCTCAAAATTTTGAAAATTGAACAACAATAAGAAGGTAATCAAAGAATCCATATTTTAGTATATTTTGAAAAAATTATATTATGTTGATTTTAATATGTATGAATGAGGTAGCAAATAATTTTGGATTAATTTGAAATTAATTTTGTACATATGATCTATGTGAAAGAAAATTTCAATCCAAGGGTGAGTCTTAAGAAAATATTATCCAATTTGTTATGGTGTAGAACATGGAAGGTGATTTGAATCGTGTGACGTGAAATAGGCTAAGAGAAAATTAGAGAATCAAAGAGAATTGAGAGAGAGTTTAGAGAGAGAAAGATCTTTGAAGTCTCATAGTATTGAGTTTTTGTTATGTGAATTGACCTTTGTGTGATTATAGTATATCTATTTATAGTGTCTCTCGTGGTGCTATCATTGTGTGTTGTCAGATCCTCAAGTATAGATTGAGTCCTACCCTTCCTTTGTGTCTTTGCCTTGACTTTTTTTGCATATAATCTTGTTGCCACCATTAGGTTTTGTTTATGACATCTATGTTACTTTCTCACCTTTATTCATCCACAACTCCGTGAGTGTTGGTTTGTTGTAACTAAACTAACCATGTACTTCATTGGAATTTTCCACCTTTCTCTCCTTTCGAGAACTGCCCCCAGATTTTTGCAAATGCAAAATGGATTTCACATTTATCTTCCTCAATTAATGCTTATTTTTTCTGATTGCCATAATTCCTTCAAGTTCCTTTTGCTTCCTCGACTCCTTTTTTTTTTGGTTATCTTTATTAGTCATCCAAAATACCTTGAACTTTATGTGCTATTCTGGTTTAAAGTTGAGCGTGTTTTGGTGAATAATGATGTTAAATCAATTTCCCTGTCTTTTTTTTTCGCTTCCTTTTTGTGTTGGAAATTCCTTTCATTTTTTGCTCTCCTTGAGGTATTTTGTATGACTAAAGATGGGCGTGGACAATTTCATAGACTTTGCATTTTCGCATTTGTTTCTTCCGTCAAACTTTCCCACTCTTCGATCAGTCTTGGATGGTGCAAAATTTGTAGTGGACTATTTCTCTATGCTTCTTATAGCATACTCGTGGGAGCCTTTCGCGACGGAACCATCTCATCGACGGTGATTTTGCGTTAGGGATGCTTTACACGAGACATAGTGTTGTTGTGGCCATGTGATGCCATCATCCACACCTATTTATTCATGCTGATGGAGTCTCCTTATTAGAGCTAATTGACATTCAATAGTTCCTGCTTTGACTTTCTTCGGTTGTTCGACATAAGATATGTGTCCCAGACCGGTTTGAGGTAGTGGTGACCAACCAGGGTAGGGGTTCAAGATACTCTGGTTATCGATAATATAGACGATTCTAGAATACGACAAAGGTGTGAGAAGGATTGTTTAAGACCGTGTGAAGGCTCCCAAAAGCTTTGTTCCGGATGCTCCGACATGAAATTAGTAGTTAGTGAAGTTGCCTGACTATGCTTTGTAATTATTGTAAGACCTGTTACTTTAAATGTAACGACCGTGAAGTAAAACAGAAATATATTTATATACTATTTTATTTGTATTTTCCAACTTACTTTGTAGGGATATCATTTGTATATATTATTTCCAACTTATCCTCTTTTTGTTTTTTTATTATATAAATGGTGACTTTGGTAGAATTTTTCATATTTCATACTTTCCTTGGTTTATTTTTTACCTCTTACCTTTGGTTTGTCATCCACTTTTCAAGTTAGTTCTTGTGTTGATCTCTACTTGAACATTTGTCAGATCTTATTTTATATTTGCTCCGACTCTTTGTTTGATTGCTTAACGAGCTTTCTTGCCACTTTTCGTTGTTAAGATGTGTACGTCGGTCTTATTTTGAAACACACATTTTTTTTATCTTTCTAACTTCCACATTATTTATTGTGTTGACATGTCTTTTAGTGTTTTCCCATTTTTCTCATCATTTTCGTGATTGGTGCGGTTCTTTGTGCCAATTTCTTTATTATTTTGACTCTGTGTTCTTTTTTTCACTTATAAATACAATATTCTCTTTCTATTTTTGTGCATAATCCCTTTCTATGGGTTTCTTCTACTCAGAAACTTTTATGTTTATTTCTCTTTCTTTTTGATGTCGAACCTCTCTTTCCTTCCATTAGTCACTCTAGTCATTTTAACACATGTTTGTTTCCTTCTAAGTGCTAGAGTGGCTAATGCGAGGTTAGAGGTTGCGAGCTTGATTCTTCTCAAAATGACTTGACACCAACAGGTCTCTTCGCTTGGTTTTGGTGTCTGGAAATCATCTTAAGAGCTCTCCTTTGAGGCCAATCTTGTGCCTCCTGGAATTCTTCTACACTCACTTACCTGGAATGCGAAAGGGACCAAGGTACCAGAAGACTGTCTTCTTCAAGCCCATTCGAATGATTTGAATGATGGTGTCGATGCTTCTATTTTGGCTTTCTCCCATTAGGAAGGCTTGTATGGGTTGTGGACTACTTTTGGGACAATCTTCCTCATCTTTATATTCTTATTTCCCTTTGTGGAATTCTTCTGAATTTTATATATGTGATTTAGTCATTTTTGTTGTAAGCATATGATTATTCAATGTGAATTAGTCGTTGTTGTTGGAGTCAACCTTGTTGGCAATTTCTTTTATTTGCACCACTAACTCCTTTACTTGATCTTTTAACGAATTTATTACTTCCATGGTGTTCTCGAGGTTGGAGTAGGATGTGGTGCAAAGGTTGATTACGACTTCTTTTAATTTCGTAGTGCATTCTCTCATGAATTTTCCTTCCTTGGCTATTTCGCGCATACAATAAGAGGTATGGTGGTTACCTCCACACTCTTCACATGAGAGAATTGGTTGTTTTGGCAGTATCAACGGTTGAAGTTGTTTTACTATGCTTTTGGTCACATTCTCCATGCTTTCATTTGTGTTTGTTGTTTGAGGGATTCATCTTTGGTGTCTTCTTTGGGAGACTCCTTTAGAGAGGTGCGATTGCAATCACAGCCTCATTCACTAGCTAATACATCTTCTATAATTTTCTTTACTTTGGTTGTGGTTCCATTGACATAGTATCATCCGAACGAAGTATTTTATCATTCTTCTATATTAATCAGTTGTTCCTTTTATAAACATGGATATTTGGGTGTAATCAGAGTAATCGTGGCAAGGATAGCTCCTAAGTAAAGCTTTATACCTCTCCCATGCATCGAAGAGAGACTCATATGCCATTTGTTGGAAGCTAGTTATTCTTTCCTTGATAGCTTTGATTTTTATTTCGGAAAGAATTGTTTGAGGAACTCGTCTTTGATTTTCTCCCATGAGGTTAGACTATGGTGTGGTTGAGAATTGAGCCATTCAAGTGCACTTCCCCCTAATGAAGAGGGAAAAAGTAGCATCTTGATGTGACTATCTTTGATTTCAGGTAATCTTACTAATGTGCATATTTGTTGAAATCGAAAGGTGGGAATACGGTTCTTTAATGCTGCATCCCATAAATTGAGTGTTATGGAAAGTATTAATGATCCCCCTAGGAAGATTTACTTGATGCTCTCCCGTGTCCGGTGGACGAATAAGTTCATTTATATCTATGTCTTGGCGGACTTCTAATTTGGTCATGGTTGGGTCTTCGACCATTTTTATAATTACATACAATACTAAAGAAAAAAATATTTATTATTTCTTTCTAAGGAAGGGGTGAGTGGGATTTTTCGACAATATCAGATAATAACAAAATAGAAAATTTATTTAAAGAATAAAGTATTTAGCCTAGAAATTTACTTATTAATTTTTTTAATTAAAACAAGTAGAAATATTTTTAGAAAAATAAAGTTTAAGAGATAAGAAGTAATATTAAACTATTAAAATAGGCCACTTATTTATTTCAAAAATCAATAGGAGGGGTTATAGATATATTTTTCTGAGAATTTGAATATTTGAAATCGGAAGAGAAAACTTTTGCTGAATATATAAATCTATGATCTAATAAGAAAATTGAATTATATCTTAATTTGTATGTATATTCAAGGTTTTTAAGTTAAAACGGAAATAAAATCAATTGTTGAATATTTAAAAAGATAATTTGAAAGGATAAATCAATTAAATCTAATAAAGACAAAAGATAATATAAATAAAAACCTAACAAATAATTTCCTAATAAATTTAAAGCAATGCAAAATATACATTCACATCGGTTACAAGAAAAATCAATGTTAAATTACTCGCGTTGGGATTTCCGTAAATAAAGGGATATCGTTAACATTGATTTTTCAAAAAATCGATGTTACGGGCAGAATCATAACACCGATTTTATAAAAAGCAATTGTTACTAGTAGAAACTCAACATCATTTTCTTCAATTTTATTTAAAAATCTATCTTGTTGGATCTTTTATAATAATTGCTCTGGTGTCTAAACCCTCGAGCTCCCTCACTTTGTAACCTTTCTCACTCTCACTCTCACGATGCTGAAACTCCTTATTGTCGGCACTCTCGCTCTCACTATCGGTCTCCTATTATCACAACTCTCTACAACGATGATGAGGTTACAAAAGGTTAGCATTCGTTTTCAATTTTGATGACTATTTTGTTTGTCGTTTACCCCTTCCTCTTGCGTTTTATCCAAAACTTGACAAACAAATGAACTATCATTATAGAAACATAGATTATTAGAGAAAGGCACAATGCTAGTGTTTAAAGAGAGTTGTTTTCGGAGTGCTTATTGATTATGCCATTAGATATAGATAATCACTTACAAGATTTTTAGTATGTCCCTAAGATTTTTAGTACGTTTACGGTGACACTCTTAGCTATAAATATGAACAATACATATAGAAAGGCAATGCAAATGGGGTTTAATAGGCTTCTATGATTATTTTGGTATAGAGCAAAATTTGCACTCTTGTCATATTGGCTTAGACGATTGTGTCTCATGTGCAGCAATAGCTGCCAATCTACTCAGACCTTCAAAAATTGTATGTCCTGGTATTGAGGTCTCGTGGCAAAGAAACGTGTGGCCTGACTAGGAAAGTGGTGATTTTATCATGAAAGGCAAGACTAAAAAGTAGCCATAGCTATCATTAGTGGAGCATAGTCTAGAGGTGATTATGAATTGGATCAATCCTTATCCAATCCATATTTATTTGAATGGATTAGCTTTTAAATCTATATCCATATTTGTTTGAAAACAAGATTCAAGATCCAATTCATTTAAATGGATATGGATTTAGTAATATCCACTTAAATATTATAAGGATTTTTTTCACAAATTTTAGTTATTAAATGCTAAAAAGTGAAAACTTAGTACTTATTCATTTAAGAGTTATTTTCAACCGACCTTGGTCAAGACTATTTTCGATTGATCTTGGTTAGTGTATTTTTGGTCTACCTCAATTAGGACAATTTTGACAGATATCAATCCAGACATTTTTAGATCGACATCAACCAAAACTATTTTTTGGCTAACATTAGTCAATGCATTTTCGGTTGACATTGGTCAAGGAAGCTTTTGGTCGATCTTAGGTAAGGTTACTTTTTGGTTGAGATCGACTAGGATTTTTAGTCAATGTTGGTCGATGATATTTTTTTGCCGACATTGACTAACGGTTTTTCGATCAACATCGATCGTGACTAGTTTTTGATTGAAGTTGGTTAGGGTTTTTGTGGCTAACATCGAATAAGGTTTTTTTTAACTAATGCCGATCGTTGATATTTTTTTGCCAACATTCGTCAGGACTATTTTTAAGTCAACCTTAGCTAGGTTTTTTTTGTTGACGTTGGTTGAAACTATATTTTTGATGGCAACAACTAGGCTTTGTTGCCCAACATTAACCATGACTATTTATTTTCGCTGGCTAGCTAGGGATTTTTTTTTTGTTGACATCAACTAGGTTTTTTTCGATCGGTGTCAATTGGGGAATATTTTGGCCGACGTCAACTAGGTTTTTTTGGCTAACGTTGATCGATGATGTTTTTTAGCCGATATCGATCAATGATGTTTTTCATTCGATGTCGGTCAAAAAATAGTCTCGTATTAGTTTGACCAAAAAAACCTAGCCGGCGTCGAGCGAAAAACCTACCTGATGTTGACAAAAAAATAGTCTTGACTGATGTCGGCCAAAAAGACCTTGGATGTTAGTGGCCAAAAAATAGTCCTAATCAATGTTGGCTAAAAAACTCTTACCAACATTAACTGAAAAATAGGCTCAACCGATGACGGCTTAAAATCATCAATAGTTGACGTCGACCAAAATAACTCTAAACGACAAAGTTAGCCAAAAATACCTAGTAGTCATTGTTCAAAAAACTGTATTGGATTTAAAAATTCAAACAAATATTCAATTCATATCCAATTAATTGGATAAGATTTAAAATCCAAAAAACTGAATTTGGATATGTAACTAATTCATTTAAATGAATTTAAAATGGATTAAATTAGATTAGATATAGCAAATAATAAAGTATTTTAAAATAAGTGGAATGGCTTTGATACGGTTTAAGCAAAATGCTACAATTGTTTTTTCTTAAGTGAAAAGTAGTAGAATCGAGAGATACGTACGCTCAATACTATCATATAGGAATAAAGATTTACTCGAAAGAAAAGTCTAGAGGACTAAATTATAAAAGCATTTTTATCAAGTTGTAGTTTATTTATCTAGTGAAATGTAACTCTAGTGATAACTCTAGGAATAAAGACTTACTCAAAAGCTAACTCTAGTGAAAAGTAATCTTCTTGTTTGAGAAGAGTTTCACACCAAGCAAAATTTTAGTAGTATCATGGAGAATTGAATCCACATTTATCTTTAAATTTTTAATCACTTGTGCCCATCCACGTTAGCTTCTAATTACATTTGTTTAGTTTACCTCTAACTGAGTTTGTTATTTGTAATCACTAGTTCAGAGTTGATAGGCCTTATAGCTACAATGACTTGACCAAACTGTTAATTTGGTATTTCAAAATATATTATATTGTAATTTAGATCATTATTAGCCTCAAATAATTGCTTTGCAAGCATTGGCCATTCTAGAATGACTTTCTAACCACTTTTTAAATTCAACGGACAAAAAGCAAAATTACTTTCTCTTAAAATTTATAAAAGTAATTCAACATATTAGAAATTGAAGAAAGACACAATGGGGTACATGCGAGTATGTTTGGAATTTAGATAAATAAATTTTAAGCAAGTAATTAATATACAGTATCTCTTTAGGGGAATTAAAATAATTTGTTGCGAACTATATATAATCAATAAAGAATTCAATGTTCGAGCATGGGTTGCTGAAATTGTAATTTTAAGCTGTATTCCAAAAGCTAGCTACTAGATACTATGGGTTTTGGTTTTGTCTGAGTAGTTGTCACTTTGGAAATTATTTGTTGTAAGGGAACTTTTTTTTAGTAATATGTTTTCGTTGGTGGGGTGGCTTTGTATTAGTTATATTTGTGCTTTGTACCCTTTTTTTATTTATTTATCTAATCTTGATCACATACTTGTGTCAGGTTTAGTTTAATTAATTCTTAAAAAAAGGTGTAGTTTTATTAATGAAATCTTTTAGCTTATAAAAAAAGATATTTATTATAAAATTTTAAAATTTCAGAACAATTTTATTATAAAAACTAAACCTTTTTTTAAGAATTAATTAAACTAAACCTGACACAAGGTGTGATCAAGATTAAATAAAAAAATGCAAGAACAGAAACTAAATATGTTAAATATGAAATTTTCTTTGAATAAAAATTCAAATATTGATTTATCATATTGTAATAGACTAGTCTTTTTTTATCTAACCTCCCATAAACTCAATTCATTATATTTGTTCATTCTAGTTATAGAAAAAGATTAATTAATATTAGTAGGTTTGTCCCTTCACCAACTTCACCAAATAAAGTAAGTAAAACTCAAGTTTAAGGCACTGAAAACATTTTTTATTTACTAATGATGTTTTTATTAGACAAATACTAATTACCTAGAAAAATAATATTAGTTTTTTATGAGTAGTTAAATGTTATTTTAAAGTCTTTAATCCTATTATAAATTTTATTTTCCCATAAATATTAATTACTAATTAACATAATTTTGTTGATATTTTTAGTATTCAAATAAGTTTGCATTATCCCATGACCATACGATTGTTTTATTAATTATTATCGTTTCTATATTTCACTTGTTAAAAAAAATTGTACTATCATAGATACGTAACGTTTTATATACGTAACTTATTAAATATTGCCTAGTTTTTTTTCTTCAAAATGCTTATTTTGTTCTTGGAAATTTCCTGATGACCTTATATTATATATATGTTGAATATCATAGTCATATATCACTTCTACTTCTACCTTTTGATGGATAAAAAGAGTACAATTATATCATGTCGTCACAACTTTCTTGAAGGTTTGAATACAACATGTTTAATGTTCAATATAATTTGTAGCCACTTTTCCTTTTCCTACTTGCATTGTCATCACGAGATTTATTGTTGGAGATTGTTAATAACCATCATCACATGTACGAATGTCTTTTATAATTTTTTAGCTCTTTTTTCTTACGAGTGCTTTTATAAATTGTTTTATGTGATTAATGACTATTGTTTTATATACAATTAATGTTCATTATGAGTGAACCTTAGTTTTCTATTTGAGATTCAATACATTGATTCTTCCAGAAAATTTGGATTAATCGTTGTATTGAATCTTGAATTGTTCGTTTGGACAGTTTAAGAAAAGTCATTTTTTTTTATAATAGATTCATATGTATAGGTTAACTTTATTTTCTTAAATTTGATGAAATTTTGGTATAGTGCATTTTACTTTGTTATCCGAGTGCATACTTGATTGTGGTAGAATTCATGCCACTGCTTTTATGTCGTGTACTTGGAGATCAATGCGAAATGTTGCCAAAATTTTGTCCAATCTAAGAAAATAAAGGTAACCTTTACGTATGAATCTACCATACAAAATGTCTTCCTGAATGGGATAGGGTCATACCTTTAATGAAAAAGTGAAGTTTTCATGCATGGAATAACTTTGTGAGTATAACATAGTTATTAGATGGACCGAAGTTGAATGAATGCAAGTCGCATAAGCCCTGCGTATGAGGAAGGGGTTGAATAGTTCTTGGAATTTGCCTTTGAAAGAAGTCTACTAGATGAGGATGAAAAATATTTTTTCCTTGTATAAACTGTTTGAATGGGAAATGACAAGTACTAGATGACATATGAGAACATCTTCTGTGTATTGGGAATAAGAAGAATTATACAACATGGATATGAAATGGTGAATTGACAAACATGCAGAGAGGGTCCCAAACTGAACTGGTTGATGTAGAAATGGGAGATCATTTAGAGGATATGATTTGTGATCTTGGACAAGAGTCTTTTCAGCAACCACATGCCCCTATGTATGATACATTGGAAAGTGATTTGAAGAAGCCTTTGTATCCGGGGTGCAAGAACTCATTGGCATTGTTGTCAACGGTGTTAAGTCTGGTTAATGTGAAGGCCAGAGAACGATGGAGTGACAAAATCTTCATTTCACTGATTAAGGTAGTGTAGGATATGCTTCCAAAAGAAAACGCGTTGCCAAAAAGTTGCTACGAGGTGAAGAAGATACTGTGTCCAATGGGTATGAAGTGTCAAAAAATTGATGCATGCCCATGATTGTATATCATACAAACTTGAGTTTGAGTAAATGCATAAATGCTCCAGGTGTGGGTATTACTGTATAAAGTGAAGGATGTAACGCCTCTCTTTACTCTCTCGTGCTTGGTTTATTTTAGATAAGATATTGTGTCCATTTTTAAATTATTTATAAATTTTTTCACGAAATTCTTTTCGCTTTGCTTGATAAACGATTTTCCTCACCACGGTTCATGCAAATAAAATTTATTAATACACATTGAATTGTTAACAGTCCAAGTACAGTCCATATAGTTTTATACAGACAGCTTAACACAGCGTGGCACCAAATACAGATAAGCAGGAAATCACAAGCACAGGACATCCAGCTTCTTCATTAATTCTTCCTCCAGTTTCCCATAGCTTACTGATCCTCTGCTCGCCCAAATAAGTTGGGGTCATCACAGGTGTCAAACCACAGACACAACTCGGGTAAGTATATGATAATCA
>PYAF01005273.1:14246-37619 GCA_007407185.1 Glycine tomentella | reverse complement strand
GTCTAGATTAAGCTCTTTTTAACCTAACTTCCATAATTCATAGAAATTCTATCTCGGGGTTCTCTGCCCTCCACATTGCTAATAATTTGTTGTCTAAAAGTATCTTATCCTATGCTCAAGTTCCCATTAATTTCTGAGGCCATCTTGATCAGTTTTTGACCTAGGGGTATTTTGGTAATTTTGCCACTGACCCTAGGGGCAAAATCGTCATTTCTGAAAATATTCTGGGAAGCTCTGTAATTGATACCCTAAGGGTGTTTAACTCATGTTTCAAACATCCTAGAGTACTTATAGAATTTTCTCCTCAAGATATCCTGCTAAGATACCTAGGGGTATTTTGGTCATTTCTAAAATGTCCAGGGGCATTTCTGTTATTTTCCTAAATTCTTCGGTACTGCACCTCCAATTAACATTTTACCCCTGTAATTAATTGTGATTCCTAAATTTCGGGTGTTACAAAGGATGATAACGAGTGTAGCAGTGATGAAAGCACAAAGAAAGGTCCCCCAACAAAGGTGTGATGGTATTTCTAGATCATTCCAAGGTTTAAACATTTGTTTGCTAAAGGAGATGATGCAAAAGACCTTACATGACATGCAAATGGGAGAAACTACGATTCCTCCTAGTGGAAGAAGATTAATCGTTTGTATCCGAATTTGAGAAAAGAGGAAAGAAATCTTTGGCTTGGACTTGTCACTAATGGTATGAGTCCTTATGGCAGTTTAAGCACTCAACAAAGTTCGTGGCCTGTTTTGCTAATAATTTACAACTACGATGTTGTCTATGATGATATCGACCCTAAGACAGCCAGGAAATGACATCAATGTTTATCTCAGTTCCTTGATTGAAGACTTGACAAAGTTGTGGGACGAGGGGGTTATCGTGATTAATGGGTATCAAAATATTCAAGTTGTGCACAATGCTACTTTGTACCATTAATGACTTTCCAACATATGAGAATTTGAGTTGATATAGTGTTAAGGATCATCGTATATGCCTTATCTGTGAAGAAGACACAAACTACGTACAACTAAAGCATGGAAGAAAAATAGTATACACTTAACATCGACGTTTTTTGAAACTTTATCACCCTTACTGGCGATTGAAAAAATCTTTTAATGGAAGTCAAGAGCATGAAATTATGCCAATACCGTTAACTGGTTGATTAAAAAATTTTAGTTTAATATTTTCTATTCTTCTTAGATTATTTGACTTCTCTTGGACTCTTATTTTATCACTTTAACTCAATTTTTTGTCTTAGGCAAATAATTGGGCTTAATTGATAATTGTTGCTTATTTTCAATTTTTACTCTTACTTGACCTATCTTCCTTGTGCAAGATCTAAAGGATTCTACCGAACTCCAAATGGAGCATATAAGTAGTCCCTAGAAAGATAAGCAAAAGAGCTACACTTTTGTCAAGCCTAGGCCAATTTTGTCATTTTGAGGATCATTTGAGGCTTGGAAGTCAGAACCTCTGCACTTGAGCTTTGGGCTACAAGTTGAGCTTTGATTGGTGTAATTAACATAATTAATTAGATTAGATTGCCCTAATCATAGCCCACCCTTTCCTACTAATTCAGTCACTATATATTAGTGTAGTTAGTTAGTTACTTCACTTTGGTACAAATAGAATTTTTAGCTTCTTATGCAAGTTTTCATAAATAAAATCTTTTCTCTCTTTTTCCCTCAACCATTCTTCATTGTTCTTCTTTGTTTCATTTCTGTTCTTCTATTTTCTTACACAAATTTTGTGGCTCTTCCACTAATGATGATCATGGAAGGCTAAACAATCAATCAATCCAAGGATCCAATCCAAGCAATCAGAATTTGAGTTCTGGTTTGGCATTTCAATTTTTGTGTGAATGTTCATTTTCGTCTTCAATCCTCTCTTCGATTTTCATGATTATTATTGTGTTTAGGATTGAAAACGGATTAGGTTATGGATTCATTTCCTAATTTCGAATTTTAGTCATAGATTGTTTGGATGATATTTCAATATGGTTTGTGATTTCAATTGATTTAGTTGTTAATTTGATTGAACTGCTTCTAATGACATTGAATGAACATTCATAATATGATCATTATCTGAGAACTATGATAATTCACATTGGTTGGTTTGGTGAATTGGATTGATAGTCTTGAATATGTTTTAAAACATCTTTTATCAATTCTGTCAGTTTTTACAGTTTTCTTCAATTCTAGTTTATGTTTTTGCAATTTTTGTTCATTGTATTCAAATTGTTTGATAAAAGTCCCCCTGTTGTTTATTAATGAATTGAAGTTGGAACCAAATTGATTGTATCTCTAAGTCGAACTAGGTTAATCTTGTGCTATAGAATTATCGTGATTTTATTTGTGTTGTAGCAATTTGACATTCATTATCAAAACTGGCGTCGTTGCCAGGGATACGGTTCATTGTGTGCCAACTTTAATTCACTCATAATTAGAGAGTAGTATAGTCGTTTTGCATTTGTCTATTGAAAAAGAAATTGCATTCTAGACTGCATAATTGCACTCTGGTATATATTTGCATTGGTGTTGTTAGTTGTTATGTAGTGTGTGTGAAGTAGGAGTGCACAACAGAAAAACAAATAGAGAAAAAACCATAGTACTAGTAGAGAGAGTAGTGGTGTAGTGTAATTGTGTTTTATGAATGATGTATAGTGGTATAACACACACACACACACACACACACACACACACACACATATACTTATATTTATGCGTTATTTGGTGAATGTATATCGCAAAAAAAAATTATCACCTTTTTCATAATCAAATTAATAGAATTTTCACTTAAAAGTTAAATTTCGCATTTTAGAGTAATGATATTGTCGTGACGAGGCGGGTTGTTACATGATAGACTTGGCTTTGAGGCATTGAAAATGTGCCCAAAATCAGCTGAAATCAACTCTCAATTAGCAGAATTGGTGTCAATTAATGGTAAATTGACTAATTTTAGTTTAGGCGAATGAGGATAAGGTCAACCCAGTTGGATGCGCGGCTAATTATTTTTTCACTATTAGTCAAACCAGATGGTTAACTAAGTGAGGATAAGGAAATCAATTACTTACATGGTCTGTCGAATTGACAATGCTTATAGTTCCTGCTGAAATGACATAAATCGACAATTGGCTGCTTACATGGTTTGTCGATATAACATAAATTGATTGATTGGGAAAATAATAAAATCAACTAAATTAATTCATATTAATTTAATAAATATAAGATAATATTATTCATGCTTCTCTGATATTAAATGGCTTGTGGCGGTTAAAACTGGTTGATGATAATGCTTCCTTAAAAATAGTAAGCGATTTCTAGTTAGTTTAAAATTTAAAATGCAAATCAATTAATTTTTTGAGGAGGAGAATGTGCCTAGAATAAAGTAGTTACCGGAAGATGGATCAGTTACAATCTTCAACTACTAGCCGATTATGATTTATGTCATTTCAACAGTAACCTATAAATCGATTTATGTCATTTTAGCAGTAACTTATAAATAGGCATTGTACTTCAAATTTAACACACATTCAATCCAAAACACAAGCCTATTTTATCCTATATTTATTTTATCTCTTTCCTTTACATCTTTTCTTTACCATCTTAATTTAAAGCTTTCCTTTACTGTCTTTTCTTTGTTGCTTTCATTAACCGCTTTTCATTACAGTCTTTCAATCTTCATCTTTCGTGCAAAATCCTATATTTTTCCTTCTTCATTCACCTACACCAAACGTTTTCCGAAGTAGCTTGGGAACCAATAGCCAAGGAGCAAATTCCCCTTCTTGGCATAAATGTTTGATTATTATTTGGGATCGCGCTGAAGCAAGGCTAACCAAAATATATTACAGCTAACTTTACTTTTTTTTTTTTTTGTGACAATACATTGTAAATTGGTTGTAGCAACTAAAAGGGAGAGTAATTGTCACCAAAAGCCACTTTTGGTGTAGTGAAACTAAAAATTCTTTGCTACCAAACGCTCCCTAAATGTGTTTCGTTGAAGAAAAATGAAAAGATATAAAAAAAATAAAAAGATAAATAAAATAAGTATAAATAGTAATAAAGTAAGTCTCACAAATTTTAAAATTATTTTTCTTTTATTTTCAAATATATATACCACTTATTTTTATCTCCCCAAAATTATTTCTCTCTTTTAAACGGACAATTGTTTAGACTTAACTAGTAAATTCTTAGTGAAGCTAGAGTTGTTTGAGAAAAATTCATATTATTATGTTTAATAATTGTTGTTGTTATCATTATATCTATTATCGGATAGAAAAAATGAAAAAGAACATCTATTAATATGTGAATTGCAAAATTCATAATGATTAATACTTTTGAGGTAAATTGTATTGCAGCTTCATAACACGGAGGGAGCCACATATATGAACACGAGCCAACTAAGCCTTACACAATTTTTCTTGCTCCTTCTTGCTATTATTTGTTACAAGATCAATGTTTCTACACCCTTCCGTATGGATACTCTTCAGATAGAAGAAAGAGAGAACAATTAATAGATAATAATGAATATGATGAAAATATATACATAAAGTCAGTCGATTATTGGTCTATTATTTTGTAAAATATTTACGATTTTCATTTTTATCACTATTCACTGGCGATGGACAGTTATTTATTGAAGAACATATCTAATATTTTACATAATAGAGACTAAAATGAATATCTTTCAGTATAAAGACAAAAATAATATTAAGAAATACAAAATTAAAAAATTATAGTTTATAAGAACTAAAATAGAAAAAAATATATACATTACTAAAAAATTGATATTTCCGATGGAATATTTTTTTAGAAAATATGCCTTCGAAAATGTTTGATTTTTTGATGGATTTTTCTGATGGAATATTCTTACGGAATATATTTCGTTGGAAATGTTTGAATTTTTGACAGAAAGTTTTTTGTGGGAAATATTTGAGTTAGCGATGAAATATATTCCGTTGAAAATATTTTAATTATATGTCAAACTCTTTTATTTGGCATTTATAAACTTTTTACTTTACATTTATTCGATCAGACATGCTTTTCACTTGGATTGGTATTTTTAATATTGTATATAAAATAATAAAATTTATTTCAAAATGTAAAATGATTTTCTAAATTAAATATTTTAAACTAATTCCAATTTTTTTTATAAAATCACTTTAAATGATTTTCTTCACACTAGAGACAAATCTAGAAATAGGTAAGTGAACAGCTCACAAGTAACTAGAGATTTTTCCCATCATGTGTTAAGAAGTAAAAAATAAAAAATAAGAGAAAAAGTATTTGATATATAAAAAATAGAAAAGTTATACAATATTTATTTTGTATGGTAAAGCTACTTTTAATTACTTTTACCTTTTTTATTATTGCTTATTTGTCAAAAAATTCTTATTTTTATTTCTTTTAAAAAGGAGAAATAAGACAAAAGAAAAGAAAAATAAGATAAAAGAAAAGAAAGGTAAAAGAAGGAGGGAAAAAATGAAGATGAAAGGAACTAAAAAGGGACCATCTGGAACAAAGAAATAATAACGGGTCTAACCCTTCACCAAGCTTATAATTTTTCTCCATTCCGTCATAAGACACACCTTCCGCCAATCTATATCTCACTCCATTAAGTCTTGTTTAATTACCTTTTCCCAAATAAGTTCTTGTCTACTCTACCTCTCTTTATGACGAGCTCTCGGTAACAAACTCTTGTTCTTACAGGAGCATCTAGGGGCCGTCTCATTACATGCTCAAACCACCTCAATCTATGCTTCCTCATTTTTCACTGACCGGTACTACTGCTACCTTTTGTCGAATATCTTTATTTCTTATCTTATCCATCTTCGTATAACCACACATCCACCGTAACATCCTCATTTCTGTTACTCCTATTTTATGCTTATGTTGCTTATGTGCTAGCCAACACTCAGCTCCATATAACATTGCAGGTCTTACAGTTGTTCTATAAAATTTTCCTTTTAGCTTAAGGAAAATTTTGCAGTCACACAAAAACCCAGATGCACTCCGCCATTTCATCCACCTTGCTTTGATTTTATGATTTACATCCTCATCAATCTCTCCACCTTTTTGCAAAGTTGATCCCAAGTATCTAAAAGCATCTTTCTTCGGTACCTCTTAACCAAGTAGATGCACAGGGTCTTGATCACCATCTCTTCCCAGCGAAAACTCACTTCATATACTCTATCTTGTCTTACTTATCATGAATCCTTTAGACTCCAAAATGTTTCTCCACAATTCTAATTTCCTATTAACACCATCTTTGGTCTCATCAATAAGCACGATATCATCTGCAAAATGCATAAACCACGACACTTCCTCTTGAATATCTTTCGTTAGTTCATCCATCACTAATGTAAAGAGATAAGGACTAAAAGTTGAACCTTGGTGAACCCCTATCGTGATAGGAAAATACCTTGATGTTCTATTACAAGCTTTCACACATGTGGTAGCCCTATCATACATATCCTTAATTACATTAACATACTTTAATGCTACCCTTTTCTTCTCAAGAGTCCACCATAAGACTTCTCTTGAGACTCTATCATATACTTTCTCAAGATCTATAAACACCATATGTAAGTCTTTCTTCTTTTTCGTATACATTTCCATTAATTGTCTCATCAAGAAGATAGCTTCCATGGTACATCTTCCAGGCATAAATCTAAATTGATTTACAAAAAGTTTGGTCTCCTTCTTTGAGTGATGTTCGATAACTCTCTCTCACAACTTCATAGTATGGCTCATGAACTTAATGTCTTTATAGTTAGAACAATTATGGATATCTCACTTGTTTTTGTAAACAAGCACAAGCACACTTTTCCTCCAAGCATCATACATCTTATTTGTTTGAAGAATTTTATTGAAAAGATTGGTCAACCATTTTATTGCCACATCTCCCAAGCCTCTCCACACTTCAATAGGGACGTCATCGGGTCCCAAAGCTTTATTATTCTTCATCCTCTTTAAAGCATCCTTAACTTCATGTGTATTAATTCTGTGCACAAATCTTCTATTCAAATCATCATAAGCGTCCTCCAAGTCCACCTCACTTTTATCGTCATCCCTATTAAAAAGTTTGTTGAAGTAGTTTAGCCATCTTTCATTTACATCTTCCTCTCTTACCAAAAGTGTTTGATTTTCATCCTTGATGCATCTAACTTGGGTGAGGTATTTACTCTTTTTATTTCTCATTTTTGCAAGTTTGTATATACCTTTTTCACCATCCTTGCTCCCAAGATTCTTATACAAATTGTCAAAAACTTTATCTCTAGCTTCCCGCACTATTTTCTTTGCATTTTTTCTTGCTAATCTAAACTTTTGCAAGTTTTTTTCATTGGGACTTTTATGCAAAGATCTAAAGAATTCCTTCTTTTGTTTAATTGCCTCATTCCACCATGATGTTTTCTTTCTAAGAACTATGTTTCCTTTTGCTTTCTCCCAGCACCCTCCTACCCACATTTTAGACACACATAGCCATCTTATTCCATATTTCATTTGCTTCTCCAATAGACTCCCACAGTCCTTCACACAACATACTTTCCTTGAACTCAATTTGTTTTTCCTCCTTTAGCTTCCACCGTCTTATCTTGGGTTTTGAGCCTCTTCCTCATATTAAGTACTTTGTTGAATCAAACCTCTAGAACTACCAGCTTATGTTGCGTTGCAACACATTCTTTAGGGTAGACCTTGCAGTCGATACAAGAATTTCTATCTTCTCTTTTAGACATAAAGAAATCAATTTGACTAGGATTTTTTCCACTATGATAAGTGATAAGATGATACTTCCCTTTTCAGTAAAAAGTGTTCGTTAGCATCAAATCATAGGCTAGTGCAATATTAAAGATATCTTCTTCAGTCTCATTTCTCATCCCATAGCCAAAACATCCATAAATTCTATCAAAACCTGAACTACTTTTTCCAACATGACCATTTAGATCTCTTCCAAGGAAAATCTTCTCCTCTCGTGGTATCCTCCTCAAAACCTCCTCCAAGTCTTCCCAAAATTGGTTCTTTTCACTTGGTTGCAGTTTAACTTGGGGTGCATAAATACTAAGGATATTTAAAATTGAATCATCCACTACAAACTTAATCATCATAATACTATCACATTTCCTTTTGACGTCTACTACTTTATCTCTGAAACTTCTATCGATCATAATTTCAACCCCATTTCGACTCTTGGTTATACTTGTATACCACAATTTGAAACCGGTGTCATCCATTTCCTTGGTCTTTTCTCCAACCCACTTAGTTTCTTGCAAGCAAACAATATTCACTTTCCTCTTGGCAAAAACATCACTTGAATAAAATATGATTAATTATTTTACATTTTCAAAATTAAAAATTACAATATATAATCTTAATATATATTTATTTTTATTAATACTAAAATTATTTTATGCAACTTAAATTAATTTGACTGATATCTTGTATGTTCATAAATATATATTTTTACTAAACAAAACAACTACTATTTTAAAACCAAACCATAACTCTTGAAAAATACTAATGAAATTTTATTTTAAAATGTGCTTTAACAAAAAAAAAATATAAATGAACAACTTTTATTTTTTAAGTTGTTAGATTTAACATAAGAGTAACTTTTAAGTAAAACAAAAAGCTATACTAAAATAACCTAAAACAATAACTTTAAAATATGATTGAAATATAATGCAAAATTACATTAAGGTACCTTCACTCCTAATTAAAGCTCACCCTTATCCAAATTAACAAATCACAACAAGTAATTAAGTACAATTTTAATAATGAATATTTTTGTTTTTAAAAAAATCACGTAGAATTTTAAACAAATCTATAAAATGTCGTATAGATTTTTTCCCTATATAATGGTTTTAATGGAAAATTATTTTGAATATAAAATAAATAATTCTAACTCTTATTTTACCTTTTCTTGTTTTAGAGGAAAGAAAAAATAAGAGAGGAGAGAAAGTTAAAAATTCAAATTTAAAAATAAAAAGAACACTTTTTTATTTGTAAAACCTTATATTTGTATTTTTATAATTAAATTTTATTTTTTTGTTGTTGTTGAATCCATAATTAAAGTTCAATTTGTATGCGCGATTGATGTAACAATTTATGTGTTTAATTAATTTTAAATTATGTCAGAAATGATTTTTAAAATATTTATTATAAAAATAAAAAAAAATTATTTTATGCATTAATATATTATCTATTTATATAATAATACATTTTATTTATTTTACAAGCAATTTTTTTTATACGTTTTCTTCAGTGTGTTCTCTTACCTTACATAATATTTCTCTCAATTTCTAGAGTGATGAAGGGTTTATGCTTAGGGATCTGTTGAGATGGATGAAGAATGAAATTGAAAAGTGGAGAGTAGAGATGGAAGAAAAAAAAAAGCAGTGGCATACTACAACGAGCTGACCCGTAAGGGGCGAGGGAGTCGCGAGGTTCAGTCAAGGTCTCGGCTTTTCCTCTTTTGCACCAAATGACGACGTTCCAAAACTCGACTCAGCCCTTGCCGCGCCTTCAAACTATGAGAACCAAGCACAAGTCAAAGCCTCTTCCACCCCTTCCGAGTCAGAGAAGCAAGCACAACTTCAATCCATCCACAACAAGCTAAAGGAAAAGCCCTCTTCCGAGTCTAGGGTTTCAAGAAGGGATAGGGATAGTGATAGAAGTAGAAGACGAAGCAGGAGCAGAGAAAGACGAGGGAAAGGAGCAAAAGTAGAGAGACACAGGGAAAGGGGCAGGAATAGAGATAGATACAGGGAATCGCAGAACCGATCATAGGTTGGTCAGTCTCCTCTATTTATAAGTAGTCCACATTGTATTTCTTAGGCTATAGAATTTAATCCATCACCTACACAGGCATGGAAGAGGAAAGGTCAGGCACGACCATCCTTGGGGAAGTTTGTTGAGGTGAGAGTGGCTTATCTATCTTAGTATTTGTCTAACATTTTGAGGTTTACCTGAATCTCATTGTTGTTTGAAATTTTATGTTTGTTGTTTGAAACATTGACTATTTTAATTAATCAATGCTTCATCTTAGGTATGGTCCATTGACATACACATACACTCTGAATGAAAAGGACCTATTATCTTACAGAAATTGGAAAAAGGTCTGGAAATTTGGTTTTTATTTTATTGTTAAACTGAACTACTGTGGCAGTCAAGAATTATGTAGTTTCATGTTATTGCATTGTTGTCTTATTATATATTCCATTGAGAAAAATGACTGAAATATGAATAGATTGAAATTTTCAGTGACTCATGATGCCTCACTTAATTGAAAGAGGTATCTTGTCTGACAGAGTCTTTTTCATTTTTTTATTTGGCTTACTGATTGGTTGAATGTGATAAGTTGTATACTTGAATGCTCTCTGGTCTCTAATCATATCTTCCCTCACTACTTTCATCCATGCCATTTCTCTCAACATGTATTATAATTTACTCATTTAACTTGAATTAAAGTTTCCACCATGTCAGCTTAGTTACTTAATTCACATTGTAGGCTTAATTCTATGAAGTAGGTTACATCATTCATGGTTATTATTTCAAGTTTTAGGCTTATAGCTGTTCTGTTAGATGATTTTGTTGCTAGTTTTGTTCTAAATGTGTGATATTGGTAATTAATTAGGATTTACCAGTCTTTGGTTTATAGTTAATTAGTTGTTAAGTATGAAACACATTTTTTGGCCTTTTATTTTTAGTTATATGCTTAAAGCTTCTATACTTTGGTTGTTAGTTTTATTATGAACATGAGGGTTTTCACAATTCTATCAAGATTTATCAGCCAACAAAAGCTCATGAATGTCTAAATCAGATGTTGCAAATTAATCGGAGGTAATTATTGTTAATGAAATGGTATCATGCCCATTACAATTTTTACCTAGTAATTGGTTTATCATGTTTGATGTACTTTGTTCCCTTTGCTGTGTATCTGAGGGCTGAGGCTGACTACTTGTGAGATTCATGTTTGTTGGTTTATCATGTTTGAACGTTGATGGTGCCAATGTTGAGTATTTATATTTGCGAGCTTCATTCTACCATGTTGTTGGACAATACAAAGAGGCGGTGTAATTTTAATTTTTTTTCTTTTTGGAGAAATGTTGGTTAACCTTTGCCACTCTACAAATTTATTTAATGATCTCAGGTCAAGGATTATTATGCTGCATCGGATTTGGAATTGGATTCAAAGGATAAGTTTGTGCTTCAGTGCCTTGCAAAGAATAACACTAGCTTTCAAATAAGGTATGATTTACATCTCTTTCCTGTTTCCAACGTTTAAAAAACTTTCTAGATGATTGCGTTCATAATCAAAGATGAAAAAAAATATAAAATTAAAAATAAAAAGTCCCACATTGCAAAGTAGAATAAATAGCCCAAGTCAGGGTCCTCTCTATCATTAAATCAAATGTGTGATCATAATTAAAGAGACCCAACATTGATATTAAATGTTTTGAAAATATTTTCTCAAGTTAGCTAGTTTAAGAATGACCTTCAATAAATTATCATGTTAATCTTCATGGAAAACTTGGTTTTTTTGGCTTGAATGGATCCCTTTCCTTCTCTGATCTTCTTGAAGTATATGATGATTTGATATTACAAACTGGTTTAGGTTGCTATTATCTAGTGGTATATATGAATGATGCTAGGTATTATGAACCAAAATTTTAATATTTCATACTTGAAGTGTTGATATAAATTATAATTTATAAATATTTGCTTCGTAGCTTTCCAAATGAGATGGTTTATACATATGGTAGTTATTTCTTTTCTTAGATCCTTAATAATTTTAAATGCAGTTGCACAAGATTCAGAAAAAGGGTGAGGGCTGGGAGCAATTTGAGTTTAACAAGGACATCCCTCTTGATTATGAAGAAGTTGAAGGTCAGCTTGTTTCTTAATATGGTTATGTTTTTCTCTAAGAGAAAGCTTAGTTTTTTTCTCTAGATCTGTTATGCGAGAAAAGGTTTTGCATGATTATTTATTTTATTGAAATTATTTCATGTTGAAGTCTATATCTGCAAAAATATATGTGTCTCTAATTGGGAGAAACCATTTCAAATGGAAATGGTTTCAAGATAAGTTTTTGCTTTTCTACTTTCTAAGATGCATTTTTATTTTGTGATATTAAAATTGATGTTTGTGAAATTGATGCTTTTGATGAAACACATCACCCACATGAAGATCATCAGGTCGACGATCAGTGATAGAGGACTATCCAAGGATCATAAAGTTCTATATGCACTCCATGAAGGGTCCAATGACAAGGTCCAAAGCCAAGTTTCCACAAGAAGAGATGGCCAACAAAATCATGGCTAGACTATTTACCAAGGGAAAGGATGGAGGTAAACACAAGGAGCTAAATTTGATCATCTTAAAGATTATTGGTGATCTCGCTTAGAGCGCGATGCCTTGGCTCGCTCATCTCGCCTGTCGTGCTTAGCCCAATTCCTTGGTCGAGAGTTTTTCAGGCTTAGCGTGCGTTGCTCGCTTAGCGCAATTCCTTGGCCGAGAGTTTACGCTTAGCGCGCGATGCCTTGGCTCGCTTAGTATGCCTCTGCTCACTCAGCGCGCCACCTATGCAAGAACTTTCATAATTTCTGTTTATTTTTGTAATAGGCTTTAATGTTACCAAAATTAGGCCTAAACTTACGTTTTTAGGTGATCATTAGAGGCTTAGCTATATAAGTACTCACTATGCTATTTTTGCACAACTTTGATTAATGAAATTAAGCATTTGCTTGAATTGAGAGCTTAGGCTCTTCTTGGTTCTTGACTGAAACCAAATCCATTTTTTTGTTTAAGTTCCAAACAACCATTCATGAAGTCTTGAAGTTTACAATCCAGAAACGATCTAATCAAAACATTCATCTCCTGGTTGTAACATCCCGGGCGCTGACGAGGGCGAGGAGTGATCGCCGGTTCAATGAGGCACGGACAAGGAGCAACTCCTAGCAGGTTTCCAGCAGGAGGGGTACATGAATGAATCAAATACACACCCAAACAAGAGGGATCCAAAGGCTATGCAGGTATGAGACTGTACAGTTGAGGATAACTTAAAGGAAATAATAGGTACTACCTATACCAACAAGGTGCATCTACTTTTCGGTAGCCCATAACTTAAGAACTCCATAGTTAAGCGTGCTTGAGTTGGAGCAATTCTGGGATGGGTGACCTCTTGGGAAGATTCTCAGGAAGTGTGTGAGTGAGGACAAAGCACGCTGAAAAGTCTTGTGTTGGTATGTGGGGACAGTCATCATAAAGATTTCTATCTATGTTAGGTGCATTTTCATTTTTATTTTTTTCCAAAAAATGAAAAATGAAAATTCATGATTCAAACTTGTTTGTTATTCATTGTGTGTTTCTTGTGTGATTTTTTAGTTTAGCTTGTATTGCCTTCAATTCCCCTATCTTTTTTTTTTTAATTCAAATTTGTTTTAAATATGGATTGTTCCTCATGTTCTTCATGAAACTCATAGAGCACTGCTGGAAAATTTTTGAGTTTGATTCTTAAAATTCTGTCTAGAAAGTTTTGGGGCGTTTGTGCAAATATCAAAAGTTTCTAGTCTTAAAAGAGAAAATACAAAGGATCAAAAGGCAATTATTAAAAAGTATTTTGGGGTTAGAATGAAAATATCAAAAAATATGAGGACCCAAGATTAAAAAAAAGTTCAGACAAAATTTTAACAGCCCTCTCTCTTAGTGTGTGCTTATTATTGCTTTATAGCACTGTCTTTTTGCATAATTATAGTGGTTTATATTTAGTAAAAAAAACTTTTTATATCTTCATATTTTGTTTTTCTTTGACTTTCCTATTGAGTTGTGCTTTTCTTGTTGAGTTTTTATTGATTGTCTTCTAAATTTCCAAGGTTTTGTCTTAGAGTTTTCTTTCTTCCTTGACTTCTTAAGTTGAGTTTGGATTTGTTTCATCTTTCACTTTGGATATTCATTGAATTGGAAACTTTGGTTGATTTCAAGAGTTGAAGAAGAGTTAGAGAGTGGAAAAAGACAAGAGTGAACCATATAGAAAAAGTCTTACAAGTGTGAAACACAAGTGTTGAAGAGTTATAACAGTTAGTGAGTGGTAAGGTCCACTATTGTTTTCTTTTACTAACCCTTTTCTTGTAGCAATGGTGTCTGACAGTGATAGTGATTCACCTTCACCTAGAACCGCTAAGCTAATGACTTTATTGGCTAAGCGATCGATTGAAAAGAAATTTTGAAATGAGGATGAGGGATAGATTTGATGACTGAAGAGTTGAGTGGAAGAATGGAAAACATAGAGAGAATGAGACATCATAGGTCACTTCATTCTTCTTAAGGGAGTGATGATGGCTGTGAGGATGCTAGAAGGCATAGGCATAGTAGGAATAGGGATGAAATGAAAGATGTGAAATTCAAACATTCCAAGTTCCTAGGTACTAATGACCCAGAGGCTTACCTTGATTGGGAAATAAAAGTTGATCAAGTTTTCGATTGTCACAATTTTAGTGAAGAAAAGAAAAATAAAGTTTGCTAGCTTAGATTTAAGGGGTATGCCATGATTTGGTGGACTCAAGTGCAAATGGAAAGAGGAAGATTGATGAGACATCGACCGGACACATGAATAATGAAAGAAATTATGAGGGAGAGATTTGTCCCACCTCAATATATAAGGGATTTCCATAACAAATTACAAAGACTCTATCAAGGAAGTAAATGTTTTGATGACTATTACAAGGAGATGAAGATTTCTTTGATAAGTGCAAACATTGAGGAGACTAATAAGGCTACAATGGCTAGATTATTGAATGGCTTGAATAGGGACATTCAAGATGTTGTAGAGCTTCAAAGCTACAACACCATGGATGAACTTACACATAGGGCTATGAAAGTGGAGCAACAATTGAAGAGACAACATGTCTACAAGAAGTCTTCATATGGTCATTCATCTTGGAAGGATAAAGACACTTCTAAGAAGAAGGGTTCTTCTTCCCAACATATTGAACGAAAGTCTTCAAGAGATACTCCTACTTCTCCTACTCAAACTACATCCAATAAATCTAGTTCCATTAAATGCTTTAAGTGTTTGGGTAAGGGTCATATTGTATCCTAATGCCCTAATAAAACGACCATGATTGTGTTGGAGAATAGAGAGGTGGATAGTGAGTCATCTAGGAGTTCTCATAGTTCCTCCAGTGAAGGTGAGGATGATTGTTTTCTTCAACCGGAAGAGGGAGATCTTTTGATGGTAAGACGACTCATGGGAAGTTTGTGCAAAGATAGAGATTATACACAAAGAGAAAACATTTTCCATTCTAGATGCTTGGTGAGTGGAAAGGTTTGTTCTCTAATCATTGATGGAGGAAGTTGCACCAATTTTGAAAGCACTATGTTGGTAGACATGATTGGTTTAAAAATCGCCCCTCACCCTAAACCTTATAAATTACAATGCTTGAGTGACAATGGTTGTAACGACCCGCCTTGTCGCTACGATATTATTGACTGTAATCGTGTGAATTTCAAATTTTAATGAAAACTCCATTAACTTGATTATGAAAATGGTAGTAAATTTTTTGCGATAATACAATTATCATACAACGGAACAAATACATAAATGGATATATATGGATGTACATTTAAAAATTTACATATCATTCACATGTCAGAACATAATCTAGTTGTATTTACAAATATTTACGTCTAGAATTACATGACCAACAAAAAGAATCAAGGGACTAACTAAGAAAGAGTTGATTAACAAAACATAACTCTTTTCCAAAAGAATTCCAATGTTATCACATCGGTTCGGCAACTCCAACCAAAAAGAAGATCTCCCTCCAAGGTCACCTATTGTTGCTCATCTGCTTCCACGAACGAAGGTTTGCGATCATCACAGGTGCCAACCACACGGTACAACAAATGGAAGGGTGAGTTTATCTTACAAAAAATAACAAGTACCATATAACACTAATCAAAAGATAACAGAAATAACAACTCCAACCATTCCTAAAATTAATCAGTTACACATCCACATGCAACAACTAGTCATGCACTTGACTCAACTCTCAGAAGGCAACGTGGTACCATCCTCATGGAAATAACCTCTCCCAGGAAAATGATGTAATAGCTCGTCGAGGTCACCCTATCGTGCACTGGTTGCTCCCACCCCATGGTGATCAGCTCTGAGTCTCAGGGGAGTTCCAAACAGAGTGATTGCCCCTAGAACCCCCGGTACTTACTGTTCATCATTCTATTTCCATCAACGCAACATGAAGTATGAAGCATGAGCACCATCAATGCATGACCATGGCCAGGAACAAATCCTTCCCTGCAAGGATGACCAGTCATGCACCCCCCATGTACATACATAGCACACTAATGTGGGCTCACCGATGCACTAACTGTGGCTAGGAACAAATCCTTCCCTGCAAGGATAACCAACCTGTCACTGCACCCCGCGTGTACATACACACCATACAACCATGGGCACCATCAATGCATGACCTGGCTAGGAACAAATCCTTCCCCGCAAGGATAATCAGTCATGCACCCCCATGTACCCATGTATATCCACATCATACAATGACATCCATGGGCACTATCAATGCATGACCTGGCTAAGAACAAATCCTTCCCCGTAAGGATAACTAGTCATGCATCCCCCATAGGTATTCATGTATATTCACATCATACAATGACATTGTTCACATCAACATTATCTCTCATCAATGTCATTATCACCATCCACATCACATCATCTCAATATCATCATCATACATATTAAACTCATCTCATTTCAACATCATCAACCACATCAACATTATCTCATTTGATCATCGTCAACCACATCATGATTATCTCATTTAAACATCACCAACCACATCAATAACATCTCAATTTCAATATCATCAACATCATTTGATTTCAATATCATCATTATAAAAACATCAATATTCAACATCATCAACCATATCAACATTATCTCATTTATTCACAATCCATATTACCATGAGACTAGTATTTTAGGAAAATTCTAGATTAAAGAGGAGGACTACAATATAGAAAACACACTTTTATGCCCATTTAAAATTTTACTAGAGAATTAAATAGGATGACACATTATAAAATTTTGGGCAGAGTCTCCTTTGTAATTATGACTTTTCTCAAAAATCCAATCATTACAACAACATCATTCATAGTTTTATCTATCAACAAGCAAATTCATCGCATCCCATTAGTTAAAAATACAGTTTTTTTGAAACCGAGCACACAATAGGAACCAACATACATCAATAATAATTATATCGCATCCCATTAGTTTAAAACATAACTTTTCTTGAAAACCAGCATACAACAGGGACAAGCAGATATCCTTATACTTGGACTCCCTGGCCCCCAACTATGGTACCAAAATTTTAATTAAATAATAAACCCTCCTTTGCCTAAATAGGAGTTCTCCCTGTTACAACTTAGCATTGTTGTTTCGTGATTCTTTGAATACGCGTGCTTGTCCACACGCAGAGCTCTATATACTAAATTGAAGATAATTTAGTATAGATTTCAAAGGCAAGGTCAAAATTAACATTTGGGGTCAAATACCAACTCAAATCGAAAAGGGGTTAAACGATGTTTTAAGATCACATCAAAAGACATCATTTTGAAATTCTGATTACACCAATGTGATCAGGTTCAACAAGGATGACGAAAATGACACCAATTTCATAAAAAAGAGACTTGTACAACATCTAATTTTCAAAGAGTTTTCAAGGGAAGTGTACAACTCCCAACAACTGTACCTAAAACACAAGAGACACTAAAAGAAGCTTAAACTAGCTAGAAGAAGACAAAAGAAACCAAGGTTACCTCAAAGAAATCAAGAAAGAAGTATTGGAGGCTCCGTTCTCTACCGAAACTTCGAGATGAGTTTCAAAGATTCCACTCCGATTAAAGTGTTCCTCTTCGTGCGATAGTCCAACGGCAAGCGACGATGCCTCGTAGTGGTCACCGGTGGCCATAGCTGGTGGAGGATGATGGTGGGAGGTTGGGGGAATGTTTGGGAAAGGTAAAAAGCTCCATTTTCGTGATTTTTTTTGCTGGTATGAATTTATCACCGCTTTGACTCTCCTAGGCGAGCCGAAATGCCTGCCAAAATTCGCCTAGGCGAGCTGACCCAAATTTTAAAATTTCTGCTTCTATGAAAAATTATTTCTCACTCTTAAGATGTTATTTCGCCAATCCCAATGGTAAAAAGTTAAATATATAGGTTAGGAGCCTTCCATTAATATTTGAAAGTGATCCAACGGTTAACCAATCATAATGGTGATTTTACTAAAATAGGTTTCGGGTCAAACTCGGAATCACTCAATTACAACGCAGCTCCAACAGCTCCACATAACTTGACATTTACACCAAGAAATTGCACATGGATAATTCACATAACATTTAAATTAATGTAAACAATTCAAATAACCAAACAATCACAACAAATACACGAAATATCGATTTTCAGTTATCGAAATTTTAGGGTGTTACAATGGTGAGTTGGTGGTGGATAAGCAAGTGTTGCTTACATTCTCTATTGATAAATATATTGATGAAGTGCTTTGTGATATGGTTCCCATGGAAGTTGGCCATGTGTTGCTTGGTAGACCTTGGCAATATGATAGAGATGTTGTACACAATGGAGTCACCAATTGTTACCCTTTCCTTCATAAAGGTCAAAAGGTAGTTCGCTCACCTTTGTCTCCAAGTAAGGTGTGTGAGGATCAAATAAAATGAGATTGAAAAAGAAAAGAAAATCAAAGAACAAAAGAGTCCTTTGAGAGAGAAAAACCCAAAAGAAAAAGATGGCAAAAAGAGTAAAAAGAAAGAACAAACAAAAATAGAAAAATAGAGTGAAAAACAATTAGTGATAAAAGAGAGTTTTCTCAACAAACCTAAGGAGGTAAAAAGAGTGATGGTAGTTAGACAACAAATGTATTTACTCATTCCAAATTATATGTGCTTGTCTTCTAGTGTCCTTGAGTTGCCTCAAGGTTTTGATAAAATTTTAAAGGAGTGTGAGGATGTCTTCTCACAAGACATATCCCATGGCTTCCCTCCTTTAAGAGGAATTGAGAATCAAATTGATCTTGTTTCGGGAGCTTCATTTCCTAATAGGGCTGTGTATAGGAGTAATCCGGAAGAGTCCATGGAGATTCAAAAGCAGGTTGAAGAGTTGATGCAAAAAGGATGAGTGATAGGCTTTAATGTTACCAAAAATAGGCCTAAACTTATGTTTTTAGGTGACCATTAGAGGCTTAGCTATATAAGTACTTAGACATTGTTGCACAACTTTGATTAATAAAATTAAGCATTTGGTTGAATTGAGAGCTTTGTCTCTTCTTGGTTCTTGATTGAAATCAAATCGGTTCTTATCAAGGACGCATTCCTTTGTGGCGAATCCTCCTCCGACTTATCGCTCTATTATTGATCGTGGCGTCATTCATCGTCATTTCTTAATCTTCTCCATTTTTTTGTTTAAGTTTCAAACAACCATTCATGGAGTCTTGAAGTTTGCAATCCAAAAATGATCCAATCCAATCATTCATATCTTGGTAGTCATCGATCAGCATTGATTATGAAGTAGAAACTACAATCTAGGATGAATAACAACACTAAAAAGCACTACATGTTAAGTTTAGTTGATAGATTTCATAGGAAAAAACCTCATATACCATGCTTCCGATTATTCAAATGCATAATACTAACAGGTTATTACCAGTAAGTTTTCCTGTAAATAGAAATCATCTTCTAAGATGCTTCACTCAATTATGAAATGTTTTAAGTAAACCTAACACATTTGATTTTTAACATTAATTAGTATATAAGCATAACTACAAGCAATTCAAGATTCTATTTGAATGTTTATTATATTCTTACTACAAGCAATTTGTTTTTTAATACACTTCAGTTGAAGGCATACTCATTTTTTATACTAAGAATCCTGATGTCTATTCATGATCAGAAAGTTACATGCCCTTTTATTAGTTGAATTATGATACAAAGAATCATATAAGATGCATTTGACAGTGAGAATTGTCACTTCATTTCATGTTAATGATTTCTTTTTATTAATTTCAGTATTTTACAAATCTTATGTGTTTTATCAATTTCCATGTACTGTTTCAATGATAGTATATAAGGGGAGGTAGAGATTATGCTATTGTCATAGAATCTGATGACAAAACGACAACAGTATCAAAACCACGTATTAAATTGTATCTAAGTTTATCTTAAAGAAATTGTTCATTTTTATTCGGTTTATTAACTACTAGTATTAATTTTGTGTAGTCCATTTCCACCCGTAGAAAGTTCTTTCTTCTTTCTATTTTGATTGTTATACATTGTGCTTTTATTTTAAATTTATTTTGAATTTAAGTGAATTTGTTTTACCATTTGTTTTGGATTTATGAATTTGAGTATTTCATTAACTACATGTATATGTTCATTTTAATATTGATGTTAAATAATATAAATGGAAAAATATATTCATAAATAATCGATTTTAAATACTAAAAAAAAGTAAATAAAGAATTCTTTTTTAAAAGTTACCGACAGATTTTGGTACGGAAAAATCCATCTATAATTTTCCACACATGGATTTCCGACAGTTATGTCCGTCGAAATTACATATGGATTATTCCATGAGAAATTTTTGACTTATTTTTCTGTCATAAATATCAGACAGATCGATCCGTGAAAAATTACTGACAGAAAAATCCGTCGGTAACTTCTAACATAACCTATCGACGGACAACAAAATTTCGTTGGTTAAAAATTTCTACGACTATTTTACCGACAAATTTTTTTGTGTGTAGAAAATTTCAAGTTACCGACAAAATTAGACTGTCGGAAATACCAATTTTTTTGTAGTGACAAAAACTAAAATCATAAAATAAGTGTATTACATCTAGAATTAAAAAAATATTTAAGTCAAAATTATAATAATACTTTCCAAGTGGAGAGTATGTTGAGTATAATGATGACTAGTGACTAGAGAAACCACTTGAAGCTTAACGCCAAACTTTATTTTCCACTTGTACATCAGCACATGTGATATGTCCAGCTATCAATTTCTCAGCAGTTTGAGTTTGGTTCAACTCAGTTGTGCATATCAGCTGGCTAGAAATGGCGGTAAAAAGGAAAACCGTGTGCGGAGTCAATTAGTTTTGTGACATGTATGTAAGAATTGAATGGGTAAATGAGGAAGGAAAGATGTTTATTATGGACCCATGGAATGAACAGAGAAAGGGAAGGAGATAGAAACAAGTAATTGGCAATTTGACAAGTTGGGTTTGACATACGATGAAAACATAAAGGATCGATAAGTGTTTTTTTTATCCAAGCAATTAAAGATAGATAGATTTATAATAATTCATGTCATGTTTAATTAACTGACTCTAATAATAATAATAAGTGTTGTTTTTACTATCTCTTATGAAAAGAAAATAAAAAAAATGAAATGAAATGAAAAAATGTTATATCTTTATAGTTATTATTGAAATTAAACTATAAAACTGAAAATTATTTTCTCTGATCAAATAGACCAAACTTCCTTGTATCATTTTATAATAATATTACTGACTCTGTCCAATGTTGTCAGGAATTTTTATTCATTCATTCCCATATATATACGTTAATACGTGGGTGCATGACGCAATCCTCAAGATTAAAAAACTCAATAATAGTAAAGATAGAACAATTTAAATTAGGACGGATTCTGGTGTGCGTGACAGTCTCGGGTCTTGCACACTGCAAAAGGATTTTTAGGTCATTTGATATAATAGCAAATTGGTTAATGGCAAAGATTGTTAGGATATATAACGTATAAACAAAGTACTGAATCAAAGCTCCTTTTCTTAAGTGATAGCCCATATTGGATTCGATCCTACTTGAAGAAGTTTTCAGTTATTATTTTTCTAAAGATTTTTCATTTTTATTTATTTTTGTTATAAAAAAACAAACAGCACTTACACTATATTGAATTCGATCCCAACTACCAATAAGATTTGAACGTGAATAGAACCACATCATCATCAAATTCACTATCACTTAATGATTTTATTAAATGTGCTTAATTGTACTTAAATCAACATCAACATCAACAACACTTTTAATCCAAGTTAATTGGAATCGGTGCTAGATAAACCCAACGATAAATCGAAAATGAGACAAAGAAAGAGAAAGAGAGAAGGGATAAAAAATGAAAATAAGACAAAAGAGAGAGAAAATAAGCTAAAATAAAAGAGAGGTGAAAGGAAAAAGGGAGAAAAGAAGAGAAAAAAGACTAAAACAAAAGAACGACTAGAATATATAACTACTATTGTGTTTAACCCTCCACCAAACTTATAGTTTTTCTTCACTCCGTCCTAAGACAAGGTATCCGTCAATCTATATCTCACTCCATTAAGTCTTGTTTAACTACCTTTTCCCAGGTAAGTTTCTGCGATAACCCTACGTTATGGCATGGTTGGCGCCATACCCCCCGCGCTGTCGCGCGGGGATTCGCATTAGAAAACCTGATTTTTTTTGGTGTGGCGCGGGTCGCGCTAGGGTTGGCGCTGATAGCGCCAGACCCATTGGCTGTGGTGCTGATAGCGCCAGGACGGCGTTGGTGGCGCCATAGGTTCTGCCAGTTCACGCTGAGGGCGTGGCCATGGCGCTGAGAGCGTGGGTTACTCGAGAGGTTGGTGCGGATGGCGCCAAGGGCCGCGCGGATCGCGCCATAAGTGCCCTGGAAAACCAACTTTCTCTGGATTTTCACGCGGACAGCGCCAGAGGTGGCGCGGGTGGCGCCAAAGGTCTCGAAAGGTTCACGCGGTTAGCGCAGGGATGGCGCTGATAGCGCCAGTTCACCGACATTGTGGCGCGGATCACGCGGGAGGCGGCGCGGATCGCGCGGGAGCTCTGGCAGGCTGAGTATATAAAGGGCAGAACGCGAAAATTGGAGAGGGAAAAAGCCTTTCTTCTTCCCTGGACCTCTAACCTCCATTAATGGACGTTCCAAGCTCCCTAGTACCTTAGATACTAGCCTATACACTTTCCTGAGGCCTAGAAACTAGTTTTAATCGATTAAAAAGCTGAAATCTTTCATCTGTTACGTGAAAACCCCTTGTGAGTGAGAGGGTGAGTTCTTAAGTTGAAAACTCATAGAACTTGAGAATAGGCGAGACCTACGGTGAAAGACGGACAGTAGAGCTCGGAGAAGCTGTTCTGAGGTCTCCTTGGTCGCTATTGAGGTAAGGAACCTGAGTTCTCTTGATTCTCTGTGAATTTGGGTTTCCTGAGTAATGTGACCCACAGTGAAATGGGGCTAGAATTAGCCCAGGGTCCTGTAGAGAGATTC
>PYAF01005273.1:1611-14146 GCA_007407185.1 Glycine tomentella | reverse complement strand
ATTCTGATGACTTTGAATCTTGGCTCTGTGTTGCCTAAGTGGCCTGTGTAATGGTCACTTATGATTGTCTTCTGACATGCCAGAGCCTTAGTTATGCTTATGTTGAGCCTGAGAGGCTAGTTAGATGGGACTTTGAGTGGAACTCAGTCCATTCTGATGATAATTGAGTTAAGGCTGAGGAAAGCCATATCCTATGTATATGTACATTGAGTCTGGGATGACTCAGATGGTTTGTATTCAGCCTGATGGACCTTGAGTGGTCTTAGAGCAGCCTAGTATAGGCTGAGCTTGCTTGAACCCTAGGATAGGGGAATTCTGATATGATATGTACTGTGAATTGTATGCCTGAGGGCTTATTTTAATATAAGATTTACATGTGCCTTGATTAGGCTTTGATTCTGAGACTGTTGGTGGCAGGAGCCACAGACCTGGGAAGGAATTGCTGATCGAGACCTTACCAGGTAAGTTCAGTGTTTCCTGGGGATGAATTCCCGCTTTGGTTGCACACCACACTCCTGGGGAGTGTTGGTCATGATTCATGATGCATGCATTGGCTGTGGCATTACTTGTATTGATATTGTATGCATCTGCATTTGATGTTTGTGCTGTGCTTGAGATATCTGTTGGCCAATAGATAAATACCGGCGTTGAGGAGCTCCGCCGTGTATTCTGGGCGTTGAGGAGCTCCGCCCGTGGCATTGAGGAGCTCTGCCACATTATGATAGGTACTGACGTTGAGGAGCTCCGTCAGGGCGTTGAGGAGTTCTGCCAGGCATTGAGGAGCTCTGCCACCTGTCATATGTTATGATTGTGATGATGATTATGTTTGAGGGCCAGAGGGCCAGGCCAGTGGGCCATGTATGATGTATATGCCTGTTTATGTATTGTGAATTTGTGGGCCAGGGTGGGAATGATTTTCCCAAGAAACCTGAGCTTACTGAGATATGTTATCTCACCCCGTGTGGGGCTTACATGATTTCAGGTGATATTTCTAGAAGAGAAGAGCAGTCTCAGGGCAGGAGGCCCAGTTGAGACTAGGCTGCTTGACTTAGGAGCAGCATGGAGAGCTTGAAGGCTCTGTTTTGATTTCATTTTGATGTATAGTTCTGTACTCCCTCATGGAGAGCTGATATTCTTTTGTACCACCACGGCATGTGTGGTGTGGACTGTGGACACTGATGTATATATGTACAGAACTTTGATCTTATATGATATGTGACGTTCCCCTGAGTCTATTTGTCGTATATCTGATTATCTGTCTGTATGATTAAATTGTCTGGCTTTTTGATATATGATATGAGAAACTGGATCAGCAGGGGCGTGACTTATGATTTTGTATAATTGTGATTTTTTTTTATTTTTTTATTATCTGTTATTCCATACATAATGTATCAAGAAAACTATTCTACACTTCCGCTGAGCTATATAATTGGTGTTTTATGCGCTAATCTGATATTATTGATGATAACACGTCGAAGGCCTACGGGGTGTTACAGTTTCGGTCGATCTCTACCTCTCTTTGTGTCAAGCTCTTGGTAACAAACTTTTGTTCTTACGGGAGCATCCAATGGCCGTCTCATAACATGTCCAAACCACTTCAATCTATGCTCTGTCATTTTTTCACATACTGGTACCACTGATACCTTTTGTCGAATATCCTCATTTCTTATCTTATCCATCTTCGTATATCCACACATCCACCTTAACTTGCTCATTTCTGCTACCCCTATTTTATGCTCATGTTGTCTATGTGCTTGCCAACATTTCGCTCCATATAGCATTATTAGTCTTACAGTTGTTCTATAGAATTTTCCTTTTAGCTTAAGGGAAATTTTGCGGTCACACAAAACCCCTGATGCACTCCGCCATTTCATTCACCCTGCTTTAATTCTATGGTTTACGTCCTCATCAATCTCACCACCTTTTTGCAACATTGATCCCAAGTATGTAAAAACATCTTTCTTGGGTACCTCTTGACCAAGTAGATGCACTGTGTCTTGATCACCATCTCTTACCTGTGAAAACTCGCACTTCATATACTCTATCTTGTCTTACTTATCATGAATCCTTTAGACTCCAAAATGTTTCTCCACAATTCTAATTTCCTATTAACACCATCTTTGGTCTCATCAATAAGCACGATATCATCTGCAAAATGCATAAACCACGACACTTCCTCTTGAATATCTTTCGTTAGTTCATCTATCACTAAGGCAAAGAGATAAGGACTAAGAGTTGAACCTTGGTGAACCCCTACTGTGATAGGAAAATACCTTGATGTTCCATTACAAGTTTTCACACATGTGGTAGTCCCATCATACGTATCCTTGATTACATTAACATATTTTAATGCTACTTTTTTCTTCTCAAGAGTCCACCATAAGACTTCTCTTGGGACTCTATCATATGCTTTCTCAAGATCTATGAACACCATATGTAAGTCTTTCTTCTTTTCCTTATACCATTCCATTAATTGTGTCTCATCAAGAAGATAGCTTCTATGGTACATTTTCCTGACATAAATCCAAATTGATTTACAAAAACCTTGGTCTCCCTACTTAGGCAATGTTCGAAAACTCTCTCCCACAACTTCATAGTATGGCTCATGAGCTTGATGCCTCTATAGTTTGAACAATTCTAGATATTTCCATTGTTTTTGTAAATAGGCACAATCATACTTTTTCTCCAAGCAGCAGACATCTTATTTGTTTGAAGAATCCTATTAAAAAGATTGGTCAACCATTTTATTACCACGTCTCCCAAGCCTCTCCACACTTCAATAGGGACTTCATCAAGTCCCAAAGCTTTATTATTCTTCATCCTCTTTAAGGTCTCCTTAACTTCATGTGTATTAATTCTGCGCACAAATCTTCTATTCAAATCATCAAAAACTTTGCCTTTAACTTCTTGCACTGCTTTCTTTGCATTTTTCCTACTCTAAAATTTTGTAAATTCTCATCATTGGGACATTTATGCAAAGATCTAAAGCATTCCTTCTTCTTTTTAATAGCCTCTTGCACCTCTCCATTCCACCACCATGTTTCCTTAGAAAGAACTTTGTTTCCTTTGCTTTCACTTAGCACCCTCTTTCCCACATTTTGAACACACATATCCATCTTATTCCATATTTCATTTGCTTCTCTAATAAAGTCCCATTGTCTTTCACGCAACATGTTTTCCTTAAACTCTATTTGTTTTTCCTCCTTTAGCTTCCATCATCTTATCTTTGGGTTTTGAGTCTTCTTCCTCAAATTAAGAACTTTGTTGAACTTAACCTCTAGAACTACCAACTTATGTTGTGTCGCCACACATTCTCCAAGGTATACCTTGCAGTCAATACACAAATTTCTATCTTCCCATCTTGCCTTGTGGCAAGGACCCTAGCTCATTTTGTGATACACTCGGGGCCTGATGTAACGCGTCGCTATGAAGGGTACACCCCAACGAAATATTATAAAGGTTCATCACATAAAAATAGCTGGTTTTTTACGGCTGGTTTGCAATCCCTGACGCCAACCCTCCTTCTTTATCCTGGCTTGGGACAGACCTTGCATGCAAACACAAATAGGCAGAGTTTAATTGTACTTAAATATAATTACAAATTTTTGAATTTTTTAAAATGTTTAGCAGTGTCAAGTAAATTAACTTTAATCAACATAATGAATTTAAAATCAATTTTTTAATATATATATATATTATTTAATATAATTTATAATTTATAATAAAAATATATTCTTATACTTTAATTAATCTCAAATTAAAATGTGTATTTGTGATATTAAGGGTTTGCACATATACAAGTAACCCATGAATCTGATTTGACCTCAATCAACTCAAACAATTTTGATTAGATTCTTTTAGTGTTTTGGTATGAGTCACGTGCTTTAAATTTAAAATTCGTTGAATATTATTATTATTATTATTATTATTATTATTATTATTATTATTATTATTATTATTATTATTATTAAGAATATGTATTTTAAAATTAATGAGATACTTGTGCATTCGCAAGGTCATTCTTGTTTTCACGTATGTTCATGTTTATGTTGAAGAACACCAGAGAGAGGATGAAGAGCTCTAGCTCAAGCCACCATCAATGGTCTCCCTCTAGTTCTGTCTAACCATGAAACTGAGGTGAGTCATATAGTTCACCCCCATTTAGACACAGTGCTATTAGACAATGGTGTCCATTTGAGATGGTCTCATTGGTCCCATTTTACCATGCTATTGTGCGAACTCAATCCTGGTGATAAGTGCATATTTTAGTTATTTTTGGGATTAGAATCACTTATCTTTTGATTTTAGTAATTTTCTTTTAAATTTTATTAATTATAGTTGTTTTATATATTGTTTATTTATAAATGTTTTTGTTTAAATATGGAAGATTCATCCATGTATTTCTTATGTTTTGATGGTTATTTGTTGGATTCAGAAACCAAGCCAAGATGAAGAGCAAAAGGGTAATTTTTGAAGAATTTCAAAGAGTCACTTGCCCGGACTAGCAATCCACTCGTCTAGGCTAGTGACATTCCTTCAACATGAAGTCATCAGCTCACTTGAGCTAGTTATCACTAGCCTGGGTGAGTGACATAACTTTAGCATGAAGGAAGCAACTCGCTTGGGCGAGTTGGTCTGGCACCTCTTGGACCATTTCGTTTAAAAGCCATGCAAAATGAAGAAACCAGGAGAAGGGTTAGAAACCAGAGAGGAAGAAACACGGGCAAGGATAGAGAAGATAGAAAAAGTGGAGCAGAGCTGTAGAGAAGTGACCATGGATTGCATCCTTCATTATTTCATCTATTGATATTTTTCTCTACACAATGATCGGCTAATTTCTCTGAAGGATTGGATGTAATCTTCGTACCATTATGCATTTTTTTATTATATATATATATATATATGAATATTTTCTACTCATTACTGGTGATTTCATTCTGTGTGTAATGCTTGATTCTATTTGATCACTAGTTTCATGAAATTGAATTTTAAGTTTGACTGGAAAGTACTCTTAGAATTTGAACTGAATGAAGTTACTCTTTACGTTATGTTGCTAGGAATAAAGCATAACGTTTTGATTGCAAATAGCACAAGATTGTGATTATATGCTGAGATATTTGTTTCATATGCAAGGAATCGATATTTGGTAAATATTCTTAGGATTCTCAAATGCGAGGGATCAATTCAAGGTGATTTAATGTGTGCATCAGTGATGTTAGAAAATGATTCATATGTATTAATATTATTTGGATACTGATGGTATGAATGATGAAATCCAATTCTATATCTTGAATTAATTAAATTCATTTTACTTGTTTTCATAATATTCCATATTTTTGTCGCACTAATTCTGTTATTTCCGCTACTTAAGTTATTTCCATTATTTATATTAAACCCACGAGATTTCGGATTAAATTTGTTGTACATAACTATTGAACTGTTTAGTTTTATTTGAAGAAACTGACTAACTCAAGTCCCTATGGAGACGATGATCTCTTTTATAAAATATTTAACCTGCGACAACATTGGTACGCTTGCCAATAGTGTAACACCTATCTCCCTCATACATCGTACATGATGTGTGGTTGTGTTCGTTCAATATGTCAGATCGAGGTTTTTATCTAATTTTGTTGCCACATCCCCAGAGTACGATTTTGTACCATATCTCCTATTGTTTCACTTTCTCGATCATAAGAGTCAAATGTTGTTATAGCTGCCAAGGGATGGGAACCATACTCTCCGAGGAAGTTGTTCCTTATTGATTACGAATATCGAATCACTACAAAACAAATAAAACTACAATAATTTTGTAGCACAAGATTAAACTAGGTCGACTCAGAGATACGATCAATTTGATTCCAACTTCAATTCATTGATAAATAACAGGGGGACTTTTATCGAACAATTTGCATACAATGAACCAAAATTGCAGAAACATAAACTAGAGTTAAAGAAAAAATGTAGAAACAAGCAATGTGATTTATCATAGTTCTCAAATAATTATCATATTATTCTGTCTGGAGTAATCGATTAAAATGTCGTATTCATTGATTACTTAAGGATGAGGACTATTTCAATGTCTTTGCTTTCATGTATCTTGTTATGCACCTATCATTAATGAATAAAATTCCATTTTATGATGTTTATATCTTCCTTTGCTTATCTCATATATCACTTGATTATTTTTGACTTTGATAAGTCAAAAGGGGGAGAAAAATAAGAACATATTAATATATTAAGTGGAAAAAAATGAACATAGAGAACAAATATATGATGTGCAAGTGCAATTAAATCCTTATCTGATTTACTATGAATTTTTAACTCTGAATTATTTATTACTCTTATCTGAATTTAATATCAAATTACCTAAGATAGGGGGAGCAATATAATGAATAAAACTTGTTTATGCAAAGTATAGTTGACACTTGCTCTTGGAAAATGTTGAATTGATTTCAGATATCAAGTATAAAGCTCCAAGCATTCATCCCTTAAAAGCACATGAAGGCTAAATATGTTCAATTGAAGTTTGGCATGATCAAAGCCAAAAAAAAGGGAGATTGTTAGACACAGGGAGAACTTTAATAGGATCAAGATGAGGAGGCTTAACTTAGATAAGTTTTAGCTTTTTACATGTCATTCAATTGAAGATATATGTAATTTGTTAGTTGGTCAAGAGTTTCATCCTATGTTCCTTTGCATTGCATAAACATCATTCATTGGCATGCATACACGGTTTTTTTATCAAGTCACATGTCTTGCGAAAAAGCTTAAGGTTTTCATGTTTGCATAAAGAAGCCAAGTACTCATGGTTAAGTTTTGGAAAAAATAATTTTTACATTAAGTTAATCGATTACCAGAATTTGGTAATCTATTACTTAAGCCATGAAGAACTAACTAATCGATTACAAGGTAACAATAATCGATTACATAGTACAAAACACAGAATATGTTATTCCTATGTTAATCGATTACTATCTAATCTTAATCAAATACTTGGCGCGTTTTGGAAAACAAGACTTTCTGTGTTAATTGATAACATGGTGATTTAATCGATTACTTTGCTTATATATTTTTTCCAGAAAGCTGAAGAACATTTTAATCGATTGAATTTGTGCTTAATCAATTACATTGGTGATTTTAATCGATTACATTGACGATTTAATCGGTTACATTTAGTTACAACAATTTATTATAAATAGATGGTAGGTCTTTTGAAACTAAGACAGATTATTATTACATTACGAATTTTCATAGTTATCAAAAGCCTTCTAAAGTGATAAGAGATAATATGAGTAACAAAGCTCTTGTCCACAAATTCCTATATTCATGTTTCATTGAAAGGTTTTCTCTTGGACAAGATTGTAAGAAGTTCTTGGAGATTTTGGTCTGAAACTTATTTGCTTTTAAAATTAATCAAGATTGGTAATCATATGCATTCATATACTGTGGATTATCAGGTTGTTTCTCTCTATTAGTTTCTGTGTATAATTTGTTTTTACATTTCATCTTGTAAGTTGCTATTTCAAAAGGGTTCTTTAAGCTTTTATAGAGTAGAGTTCTCTAGAGGGAAGAGTAGAGAAGGGTTCTCTATGTCTTGATCATTAGAAGTCTAATAGGGTTTTAGATTTCAGTTCTTTATCTAGGATTGATAAAGGGTGATCTTTTGTAAGCTTGTAAAGAATAGATTTTGTTAATAGTGGAACTCTAGCCAAGGTTTAGTTAGAAGAAACTGGATGTAACTTTACTTGTTGAGGGGTGAACCAGTATAACTCTTTGTGTTAATTACTTTCTCTCAGTCTTATCTTTCTCTCATTGATTGGTAGTCTTTTGGATAATCATTTGAATATCAATAGATAAACTTTTTCTGTTATTGCTTTCTGTGAAGGGGTGAGTCTTGATTGACTGAAAATTTGTTATTCAAAAAGGTGTCCTTGTGATACGATCCTAAATCCACTGCTTGTTTCAAAGAAATTTTAAAGACCCTATTTTAACCAATTCACCCCCTCTTGGATAATTGTGTTTGTTCATATTGTTTTTAGTAACTTCTTCACCACATCAAGAATATTAGGATTCAGCCTCCTCTATAGCTGCCTTACCGGCCTAGAATCATCCTCTAAGAGTATCTGATGCATGCATATGGAAAGATTTATTTTAGGAAGGTCAACAAGTGTCCATCCAATGGCCTTTTTGTGGCCTCTCAAAACATGCAACAACTTCTCTTCATGCTCAAGTGACAGGCTGCTAGAGATGATGAATGAGATCTTCTGACCATCATCTAAATAGGCATATTTAAGGTGCTCAGGTAATAGCTTCAACTCCAAGGAAGGTGGCTGAATGGTGGAAGGTAAGGGAAGTTTGGTGGCTGATGGAAGGGAGATGATAGAGGATTATCTAAGGATCATCATGATGGAGGTCCATTCCAAGCCAAAGGTTTAGAATGAGAGCTTGAAGCACTTCCTTTGGTGAGCTTTGAAGGACCCATGCCAAGGGCTAGAACCCAAGCCTTTCAAGACCACATCAAAAGTCTTGTTTGTTGTAATAAGTAAGTGCTGTCTATTTCAATCGATTACAACATTTATGTAATCAATTACATAAGCAAGTCTTGTCTGTTTTAATCGATTACAACGTTTTTGTAATCAATTACACAACGTTGGAACGCTCTGTTTTAATCAATTACGGTCGTATTAATTGATTACTTTCACTTAAAATCATAGTGCTTCTATATATTTTTGTTATTTTTGTAATGGGCTTTGATATTTTCTCAAATAGGCCTAAACTTACGTTTTCAGGTGTTTATTTGAGGCCTAGCCATGTAAATACTCAGACTTTTCTATTTTTGGTTAACTTTGATTAATAGAAATTAAGCTTTTGCTTGAATTGAGAGCTTAGCCTCTTGTTGGTTCTTGATTGAAACCAAATCGATTCTTATCAAGGAAGCTTTCGTTTGTGGCGAATCCTCCTACGACTTATCGTTCCGTTTATGGATCGTGGCATCATTCTTAATCATTTCTTAATCTTCTCCATTTTTATGTTTAAGTTTCAAACAACAATTTCATGGAGTCTTGAAGTTTGCAATTCGGAAACGATCCAAACCAAGCATTCATGTCTTGGAAGTCATCATGTGGTAATCAGAGCTTGATTCCGGAAAGCATTTTATAAAGATTTCTATCTATGTTATTTGCATTTTTATTTTTTTCCCGGAAAATGAAAATTGAAAATCATGATTCTTGCTTGTTTGTTGTTCTTTGTGTGTTTCTTGTGTGATTTTTCAGTTTAGCTTACAATTGCCTTCAATTCCCCTATCATTTTGTTGAATTCAGAGTTGTTTTTGAATATGAGTTGTTCTTCGTGTTCTTCATGAAACTCATAGCATTGCTGGAAATTTTCTGAGTTTGATTCATAAAATTCTGTCTCGAGAGTTTTGGGGCGTTTGTGCAAATATCAAAAGTTTTTGGTCCTAAAAGAGAAAATACGAAGGACCAAAAGGAAATTATTAAAAAATATATTGAGGTCAAAATGAAAATATAAAAAAAAAATATGAGGACCCAAGTATAAAAAAATTGACAGCCAAAATTTTATTTTAAAAGCCCTTTCTCTTAATGTGTGTCTATTATTGCTTAATAGCACTATTTTTTTTTTTTGCATAATTACAGTTGTTTATATTTAACCAATTTTTTTTATCTTCATCATTGTCTTTTTTTACTTTCTTTTTTAGTTGTGTTTTTCTTGTTGAGCTTTTATTGCCTATCTTCTAAATTTTCAAGGTTTTGTCTTAGAGTTTTCTTTCTTGCTTGACCTCTTAAGTTTGGATTTGTTTCATCTTTCACTTTGGATATTCATTGAATTGGAATCTTTGGTTGAATTTCAAGAGTTGGAGAAGAGTTAGAGAATGGAAAAAGAAAAGAGTGAACCTTATAGAAAAAGTCTTACAAGTGTGAAACACAAGTATTGAAGAGTGTAAACACTTAGTGAGTGGTAAGGTCCATTATTGTTTTGTTTTTACTAACCTTTTTCTTGTAGCAATGGTGTCCGATAGCGATAGTGATACACCTTCACCTAGAACCGCTAAGCTAATGATTTTATTTCATTGTCTAAGCAAATGGGTAGGTTGCAAAGAAATGTTGAAAGGAGGATGGGAGAATGTTTTGATGAGATACAACGAAGTACTCAAGAGTTGAGTGGAAGAATGGAGGACATGGAGAGAAGGAGACATCATAGGTCACCTCATTCTTCTCAAGGGAGTGATGATGGCCATGAAGATGGTAGAAGGCATAGGCATAGGAGGAATAGGGATGGAATGGAAGATGTGAAATTCAAACTTCCCAAGTTCCTAGGTACTAATGACCCGAAAGCTTACCTTGATTGGGAGATAAAATTTGACCAAGTTTTCGATTGTCACAATTTTAGTGAAGAAAAGAAAATGAAGTTGGCTAGCTTAGAATTTGAAGGGTATGCCATGGCTTGGTGGACTCAAGTGCAAATGGAAAGAGGAAGATTGAGGAGACATCGACCGGACACATGGTTGATAATGAAGGGAATCATGAGGGAGAGATTTGTTCCACCTCAATACATAAGGGATTTGCATAACAAATTACAAAGGCTCTATCAAGGGAGTAGATGTGTTGATGACTATTACAAGGAGATGGAGATTTCTTTGGTAAGAGCAAACATTGAGGAGACTAATGAGGCTACAATGGCTAGATTTTTGAATGGCTTGAATAGAGACATTCAAGATGTTGTAGAGCTTCAAACATACAACACCATGGATGAACTTATACATAGGGCTATGAAAGTGGAGCAACAATTGAAGAGAAAATAAGTATGGTCATTCTTCTTGGAAGAACAAGAACATTTCCAAGAAGGAGGGTTCTTCTTCCCAACATGTTGAAACAAAGTCTTCAAGAGGTAACATTAATTCTCTTAATCAAACTCCTTCCAATAAATCTAGTTCAATTAAATGTTTGGATAAGGATCATATTGCATCCCAATGTCCAAACAAAATGACCATGATTGTGTTGGAAAATGGAGAGGTGATAGTGAGTCATCTAAGAGTTCTCATAGTTCCTCTAGTGAAGGTGAGGATGATTATTTCCTTAGATTGGATGAGGGAGATCTTTTAATGGTAAGACGCCTCATGGAAGCTTGTGCAAAGATAGAGATGATACACAAAGAGCAAAAACATTTTCCATTCTAGATGCTTGGTGAGTGGAAAGGTTTGTTCTCTAATCATTGATGGAGGAAGTTGCACCAATGTTGCAAGCACTAGATTAGTGGAGATGCTTGATTTAAAAACTGCCCCTCACCCTAAACCTTATAAATTGCAATGGTTGAGTGACAATGGTGAGTTGGTGGAGGATAAGAAGGTGTTGCTTACATTCTCCATTGGCAAATATGTGGATGAGGTGCTTTGTGATATGGTTCCCATGGAAGCCGACCATGTGTTGCTTGGTAGACCTTGGCAATATGATAGAGATGTGGTACACAATAGGGTCACCAATAGATATTGTTTCCTTCATAAAGGTAAATGGGTAGTACTCTCACCTTTGTCTCCAAGTGAGGTATGTGAGGATCAAATAAAGATGAGATTCAAAAGGGAAAAATAAAAGAAAATCAAAAAAGAAAAGAGTCATTTGAGAAAGAAAAACTAAAAAGAAAAAGATGGCAAAAAGAGTGAAAAGAGAGAACAAAAGAAGAGAGACAAAAAGATTGGAAATCAAACCTAAGGAGGTTAAAAGAGTGATGCTAGCTAGACAACAAATGTATTTACTCATTCCCAAATATATGTGCTTGTCTTCTAGTGCCCTTTTGTTGCCTCAAGGTTTTGATACACTTTTAAAGGAGTTTGAGGATGTCTTTCCACAAGACATACCCCATGGCTTGCCTCCTTTAAGAGGAATTGAGCATCAAATTGATCTTGTTCCGGGAGCTTCACTTTCTAATGGGGCGACCTATAGGAGTAATCCAGAAGAGACCAAGAAGATTCAAAAGCAAGTTGAAGTGTTGATGCAAAAAGGATGGGTGAAGGAAAGCTTGAGCCCATGTGCAATGCCGGTCATCCTAGTCCCCAAGAAAGATGACAAATGGAGGATGTGCACAGATTGTAGATGTAACGACCCACCTCGTCGCTACGATATCACTAACTCTTAATTGTGCATATCTCAATTTTAATAAAAACTCCACTAATTTTATTATAAAAATGATGATAAATTTTTCGCGATAATACAATTATCATACACATATTATAATTACATAATTAAACACATATATACATATATATCAAATCAGTACATGTAATGCCCGGTGTTTTAAGCATGGAACTAAGCCTAGATTAGGCCCATGATTAAGGATAATAACTAGGCTTAGTGTAATTAAAGAGAAGAAGCTTAAAAATGCAAGTTTTAGGGTTTTCTGGCCTGCGGCGCGACCCGCGTGGCGTGTGGCGCGACCCGCGCCATATGTGTAAATATGCCTTTGCTGTCTGGAGCTCCACGCGAGTAGCGTGGAGGTTCACGCGAGTCGCGTGGAGGGGCAGTGC